>PVKA01013435.1:0-46809 GCA_004027165.1 Ctenomys sociabilis | reverse complement strand
CCTGCACCACCCCTGCCTCCTGGCAAAGAGAAGGGCACTGAGCTACAGAGCGAGTTTAAGCCAGCTTGCACTACATAGTGAGACCCTGTGTCAAAAAAAATAAAATAAAAAAATAAAAATCCAATTTCAGGGTCAGCCAGATAGCTTGGCAGACTAAAGCACCCGCTTAGTCAGAGCACAGCAGCTGGGGTTCGATACCCAGCGTGCTGGGACCTTGGGGCAGCAATTGAGACTGGGCGTAGTGCTCGCCTGTCATCCCAGCACCTGGGAGGCTGAAAACAGGAGGATCACTGAGTCTAGTCTACATAGTGAGACCTTGTAGTCCCTGTAGACCCTGTACCAAATGCATTAAAAAAAAAAAAATCTGATTGCTAAGGTCCTTCCAGGATCCCACATCGCCCTTAGCATGCAGAACACTTTGTGTAATTTTCACACCCTGAGGTACCTCATCTTGGCAGTGCTGCACTCCGGCGCCCTTAGGAGCCTAGTGACTTGTTTTCTTTTCTTTTCTTTTTTCTTTTCTTTTCTTTTCTTTTCTTTTTTTTTTTTTTTTTTGTCTTTTTGAGACAGGGTTTCACTATGCGGTTCAGGCTGGCCTTAAACTCACTTTGTAGCTCAGGCTGGTCTGGAACTCACAACAATCTTCCTGCCTCAGCCTCCCGAGTGCTGGGATTACAGGCATGCGCCACCACGCCCGCCCCGACTTGTTTTCTTGGTGAGTTTCTATTACTCACCCTCTTCACCCCGATGACCCCAGCCGAGGACTTTCTCACTTTCCCGCCTCTTCCAGGAACCTTCTTTTCTCTGTCAGCAGCCCTCCCCTGTCACTCATAGCTCTGCTCAGATCTGTCCCCAGGGAGTTGGGCAGGGCTGCCCACATGTGGCATTTCAGCTCTCCAGGAGGCTGAAGCAGAAATACCAAAAATTTGAGCCCAGCTTGGTCAACTGGACAAAACCTTGTCTCAAAATAGAAAATAAAAAGGGCTGGAGCTGGAGCTCCATACAATGGCCCTGGGTTCAATCTCCAGTCCTAAAAAAAAAAAAAAAAAGAAATCAGTCACCAAGATACTGCGATTTATTGTCCTGTTTTGTGTTCTTAAGGCTCCTCGCATTTGTTATTTATTATCTCGTTGGCGCATGGAGGCTTCCGGCTGCCCGCTGTGGGCCGCGCCTGGGTCCAGGCCCCGTGCCGACCACTCCCTGCCCTGCACTGTTACTTCAGCTCACGCACGCCTTCTCTCCTCTCACGTCCCTAGCGGTGGCAGGTGACTCCAAGGTGTCTGTGTTCCCCAAGGAAGCCACTGTGCTCCGTGGAGGCTTCATCCTGCTGAACTGCAGTTTCTCCGGCTGCGACCAGCACAGATCAAGCTTGAAACTCGGCCTGGAGACTCACTTTCCCAAAGAAGAAGTGGACAAGGGAACCAACTGGAAACTATTCAAACTGCAAGTTCCGGAAGACAGCACACCGTTGTGCTTCCTGTCCTGTCCTGATGAGGAGCAGAGGACAGATACCGTCTCCCTCACCGTGTACAGTGAGTGGCCTGGGCAGGGTGCTGGTCCCCGGAGGTGGGTGGGTTGGTGAAACCCAGGCCTCGTTCGTGCCAGCTCCGAGCTCCGCCTCAACCTGTGTGTCTCCTTTAACGTAGATCACAGCCCTAGATCCTGTGCTTTAAAAAAGAAAGATGCACTGGGTGTGGTGGCACATGCCTGTAATCCCAGCACTCAGGAGGCTAAAGGGGGACGATTGCTGTGAGTTCAAGGCCAGCCTGGGGTATGTAGGGAGTTCAAATCCAGCCTGGACAAAACATGTAAGGAGACCCTGTCCCTAAATAAATAAATAAGAAAAGAAAGAAAACTGCAGGGCTGGGAATGTAGCCCCGTGGTAGGGCACCCATGGGCCCAGTACCAGAAACAAAGCAAAAGAAAGTTGAGCCGGGCGTGGTGGCGCATGCCTGTAATCCCAGCACTAGGGAGGCTGAGGCAGGAGGATTGTTGTGAGTTCGAGACCAGCCTGAGCTACAAAGTGAGCTTAAGGCCAGCCTGAACTGCACAGTGAGACCCTGTCTCAAAAAAAAAGACAAAAAAATAAAAAAAATAAAATAAAATAAAATAAAGAAAGTTGCAATTTATTATTTTTAAAGCCAATTTTTTTAAAAACCTATTTATTTATTTATTATTATTTTATTATTTGTTTATTATGCCACTCAGTAGTGACCCTCCAGTTTTTAGCCTCCCCAGGGCTGGGATTACAGGCGTGCAGCACCACAGCTAGACACAACGGCCAGCTCAGCACACCCAGGGGTGGGGACGGCACAGCATGTGGTGCTGGGGATTGAACCCCAGTCCCTGAGCTTGCCCCAGTCCCTGACTTAGTCCACTGAGTTATCTTGCTAGCAAAAAAAAGCCCATACAGAACTGGCCCTGAGATGACATTTTCTTATTTATTTTTTTTGTGGTACTGGGGATTGAACTCAGGACCCTGCGCTTGCCAGGCAAGTGCTTATTCTACTGAGCTATCTCTCCAGCCCCTGAGATGACATTTTTAACATATTGGCAATAATTAAGAAAATTGGTAATAGCTATATTGTTGTCTAAGTGACATGTACAGGTGTCTTGTGACATAAAAATGAGTCGTGGCTCCTTCCTCCAAGGGAAATGAAGGGGAGCTGGTCTTTTTCTTTTATTTGTGTAGTGGTGCTGGGCCTTGTGCTAGAAAGGCAAGTGCCCCACCCCCGAGCTTTGCCCATGGTCTACGTGGCAGCCTGTTCTGAAGGGTGGGGCAGGTAAAGGCCCATGTGCCCATCTGAGGAATGAGGCAACTTTGGAGGAGAAAAGGAGCAGTCGCTGTGGAAAGCCAGGCTGAGGTGTGCTGGGACTTGAAAGAAAGGAAAATATGCAGGGCATGTGTGGCATGCCTCGTCAGTCCGTGTCAGCAGGGGCCAGAGGCCAAGGAGTGTGCCCATTTGCACTCCGGGGCTCTGGCCAGGAATGGTGGCATATGCCTGCCATCCCCGTGCTCTAGAGGCTGAGTCAGTAGGATTGCTGTAAATTCAAGGCCAGTCTAGACTATATAAGGAATTCAAGAAAAGCCTGAATTATATAGTGAGACCCTGTCTCAAAAAGACAAAAAAAAAAAAAAAAAAAGAAGCGAGAATAGGCTAGGTGCACATGTTACTGGTAGTCCCAGCTGATTCCCTTACTCCCAGTTATTCCTTGAATTCCCAGACAGTCCTTGTAGTTTCAGCTACTCAGGAGGCTGAAGCAGAGCGATCCCTTGAGCCCAGGTTGCAGCACTAACCTGGGGAACAGAGTGAGACCTCCATTCAAAGGACAGAAAAGTAAGAGAAGAAAAGAAAGGTTTAGTTGTCTGAGAGGAGGATGCCCACAGGATCAGGAGAGAACAGTGAAAGGATTTCTTTAAAAATTTATTTATTTATTTATTTATTTGATCTCACCACCCACAGGCCTTAGTTTCTCCCTCTGTGACATGGCTGGCCCACAGTAACCTGGGGTGGGAGGAGGTGCCCAAGGGTCTTGCCCCATGCTTGGTGTAAAGATAGCTGAGCCCTTTCCAGAAAGGTTAGGGATAGAATGCATGGGGAAGGTGACCATGAGGTGGGCCTTGAGGTATGTATAGGAGTTGGTGAGGATGGGTATTCTGGGTGGAGAAGAAACCTTGAGCAAAAGTTTGCAGTCAGAAAGAATCCTGACAGGTGCTCTGGAGGAACTGTATATCCACAGGCTGGTGAAGCTAGAGGTTAGGGGCTGGGCCTTCCCTCCTTGGAGTAATAGGGAGGCCTTGCAGGGGTTTGCGCAGGCTGGGGATCCAGGTAGCACGAGCAGCTCCGCAACTTGCAGGAAGAGCCGGGGAGGCAGGTGAACATGGACCTTGTCCAGTCACACAGGCCACCCCACACGCGAGGGGCACTCAAGTATGTGAAGAGTGGGCGAGGGACAAAGACGGACAGAGCGCTTGCCGCCCCCCGACCCCGTCCTGGAGGAGAAGGCTGAGCCAGCCTGCAGCTGGGCTTTATTTAAAGGTTGGGGTTTGGGGTTTGAGGGGCCGCGGGTTGTGCAAGGTGGATTTGCAGAGGTGCTTAGAGCTACCAGCTGGGCTGTGAGGTTTCTCAGCTTTTTTGCAATTTTTGTTTAAAAGCAGTTTTACTGAGATGTGAATTACACACCACAAAACTCACCCCTTTGAGCTCTCAGAGGTACAGCCCTTGCCAAGCATGTACGAGCACCCAAAATTCTTCTTAGCACTAAAAAAATAACATTATTTATTTATTTATTTGGTCTCACTACCCACAGACCTTAGTTTCTCCCTCTGTGACATGGAGTAGGTGGCTGGGGAGTTCAGGTCCAACCTGGACAGCAACTTAGCAAAGTTCAGAGCTGGAAATTCTGTTCCCTCCTGCAGAATGGGGCTGGGGCTTGGCAAAACAAACCTGTTTGTCCTGTTGTCCAGAGATACTCGGTTTTGTTTTTCATTGTTGATAGAGAAGGGATCCTGTGGCACAGTCTGTTATTTCTTTTGCTGAAAATCAGGCTCTGGAAGCTGGAATGTGGCCCAGAGTAGTGCATCAACCTAGCGTGGGTGAGACCCTAGGCTTTGGGACCACCCCAGGAAAAGGTAAAATTTTTCAAAAATAAAGTGTTTGGGGGACCAGGGATAGCTCAGTACAAAAAGTGCTTGCCTGGCAAGCACTAGGGTCTGAGTGCAATCCCTGGTTCCACAAAAAAATAAAAATAAAGTGTTATCCAAATTAGGCTCCTGAAAAAAATACAAAATAAAATAAAATAGGCTCCTGATAAGCTGGGTATGACAGTGCACACTTACAATCCTAGCATTCAGTAGGCTGAGGCAGGAGGATCACCAAGAGTTCCTAGCCAGCCTGGGCTACACAGTGAGTTCAAGGCTAGCCTGGAACACAGTCTAAAAACCTGGACTGTTAAAAATGGAGTAAACGTAGCTGGGCCCGGTAGCTCGCACTCCCATAATCCAGCACTTGGAGGCTGAGGCAGGAGGATCTTTGTGAGTTCGAGACTAGCCTAGGCTACAAAGTGAGCTAGCTCAAGGCTGGCCTGGCTTGCATAGTAAGACCCTGACTCAGAGAGGAGGGCGGGGGAGGAGAAAATAAGGCTGATAACAGCAGGCATCTTATTTTGCTTATCTTTTGTGGTGCCAGGAGGCAGCCAGGGCCCCCAACGTGCCAGGCAAGTGCTCACCACGGAGCTGCGCCCCCAGCCCACCAGGGGTTTCCTTTAAGCCAGCCGGGGTGCTGTTCACCATACTCCTTTGAGCAGGTGCTGGGACAGGCTTTGAGGTTCTTTCCCACTTCTCAGCCACTGCTGCCATGAATCAAGAATGTTCTGCATTCTTCTCACCACCGCTGTGGTTTCCCCCGAAGTGCTTGCCATTCCTGCCCAGGTGGTGGCCTGCTGGGGGGACCGTGCAGAGGTGAGGCCTGTCTGCAGCTACAAGTGCCATCCAATTTAAAGGACACTCACTGTCTCCCGTGTCTCCTCAGACTTCCCGGACCGGGTGGAGCTGAGCCCCCTGCCGCCCTGGCAGCCTGTGGGGGAGAACCTCACCCTGCGCTGCCACGTGGAGGGCGGGGCGCCCCAGCACCTGCTCACAGCCGTGCTGCTCCGGGGCCAGGAGGAGCTGAGCCGGCAGCCGGTGGTCGGGGAGCCTGCGGAGGTCACGGCCACCGTGCGGGTGGGCAAGGATGACCATGGCGCCAACTTTTCCTGCCGCACGGAGCTGGACCTGCGGTCCAAAGGCCTAGAGCTCTTTCTGAACACTTCGGCCTCCAGTCGGCTCCGGGCGTTTGGTGAGGAACTGGGGGAGCAGACCGGAGGGAGGGGTCACCTGGGAAGCAGGGTCTCCTGGCTATCCGGGGGCTGAGAAGGTGGTGTTGAGCAGACTCAGGAAAGAACGTCATTGGTTTCAGAAAACGGGTGTGCTTGGGATGGGGGTGCCCATGGCCACAAGATCTTCCATTCCAAGAAGACACTGGTCCTAGCTAAAGGTGTCTTAAGACAGAGGGGAACCAGGGCATTGGTGCCACCTGTACGCCCAGCATGCCAAGTGGCTGGGGTAAGAGGATCTGTGTGCAACCCCATCCTAGGCAATTTGGCAAGACCTTGTCTCAAAAAATTTTACGCAGAGTGCAGCAGCTGGGGTTCAATCTATTGCATGCCATGCCGCCCTGCCCCAGGGAGGAGCTGAGGTGGCATTGAGACTGGCTGTGGTGGCGCACTCCTGTAATCCCAGCGCTTGGGAGGCTGAGACAGGAGGATCACTAGGAGTCTGATCTACATAGTGAGACCCTGGAGGCCCTGTACTAAACACACACACACACACACACACACACACACACACACACAAATTTAAGTAATAATAAAAAGCCTGGGGGTACAACTCAGTATGCACGCTTTGGGTTCAATCCCCAGTACCTCTGCCAAAATAAATAAATAAGTAAATTCTTAAAGGTAAGGATGACTCAAACCAGAGTCTCACTGCAAGAGAGAGGTGGGAGAATAAAAATGTCACAGAAAGGCCCTTCCTCTGTGTTCATGTCCCGGAATTTTCTCCCCAGTCCTGCCAGAAACTGCCCCGGGATTTGTCACCCCTGGGTCCCTGGAGGCTGGCACCCGCTGGCTGGTCACCTGCTCTCTGGATGGGCTGTTTCCGGCCCTGGAGGCCAAGGTCCACCTGGCACTGGGGGACCACAAGCTGAACACCACAGTCACGTACCGCGATGACTCCCTGTCCGCCTCAGCCTCTCTGGAGGTGACCACCCAGGAGGAAGGCGACCAGCAGCTGGTGTGTGCGGTCCTGCTGGGCAACCAGAGTCGCGAATCGCGGAGGGACCTGACTGTCTACAGTAAGACCCGGTGGTCGATGGGCATAGTTTACCAGATGGGGTCTTTGTTAGGCGAGGGCTCACCATCTGCCCGCCCCCGAGCTTTCCAGAGCCGAGAGAACCTGTCTACAAGCGCTCGGTGTGGCGCACACCTGTAGTCCTAGCAGTTTAAAGAGGCGCGGGTGGGCTGTCAATGAGGGGGGCGGTGGGCGGGGCCTTGGGGGCGGGACCAACCGCAGGCGTGCCCCGCCCCCAGGCTTTCCAGAACCGGTCTTGACATTGAACCCAAGCGAGGCCTCAGAAGGGGATCTGGTGACGGTGAGTTGTGAAGCTCGCCCTGGAGCCATCGTGACACTGAGCAGTGCCCCAGCCCAATCACTGTCCTGGGAGTCCCGGTTGATCCTGAATGCCAGCGCTGAGAATAACAACCGCAGCTTCTTTTGTTCTGCCGCTCTGGAGGTGGCCGGGCAAGTGCTCTACAAGAACAAGACCCAACAGCTCACCGTCCTGTGTGAGTGGCATCGCTGACCCTGAGCCCTGGGCCCTGGGCCCCCAGCCTCTGCCCTGACCTCTATCCCCTCCTCCTGTTTCTCAGATGGCCCCCGACTAAACGACAGCGACTGTCCGGGGAGCTGGACCTGGCCAGAGGGGACCCAGCAGATCCTGAGATGCCAGGCCCGAGGGAACCCATGTCCCCAGCTCCATTGTTATCGCAAGAGCGACAACATATCGCTGCCCATCGGGAGCCTGAGATCCGTGAATCGGGAACACGAGGGCACTTACGTGTGCCGGGCCGTGAACGCCCTAGGGGAGGCCAGTCGGGAGGTACTGGTGACAGTTACCTGTGAGTACAGTGTGATCAGTGTGCGGGGCTGGGTGGGGACCGCAGGTAGTGAGGTCTGCTCCATGCTCACCCTTTGCCTCATGTCCCCCCACAGACAACCAGAACAACACGGTCTTTATTATTATTGTGCTGGTGGCCATCTTTGTTGTTGTGGGCGCTGTGGTCCTAGCCATATACTTTTATAACCGTCAGCGGAAGATTAGGAAATACGAGATGCAAAAGGCGGCTGAGGCTTTGCTGTTGAAGCCCAAACCACTCCTGCCTGAGTCCGCCCCAGACCTCAGCCCCAGGCCACTGCCACAGCAGGAGCAGCAGCAGCAGCAGCAGCAGTGCTGAACTGACCAAGTGCTGGATACGTACCGTGCAGCTCTGTGCACCCCCTTGGGTGACAGAGGTCAGGAGGCTGGCCTCAGGGTACGGATGATATTTGGGATCTTGATGCCTGTGCATGTTGGACCACAAGGCCATGCACCTGACCTGTAGCCACAGGACTTAGCAAAAGGAGAAAGAAGACTGGAGAATGAAGTTGGGCACGGTGGTGCATGCCCGTCATCCCAGCACTCCGGAGGCTGAAGCAGGAGGATCGTTGTGAGTTCGAGGACAGCCTGAACTGCATAGCGAGACTCTGTGTCAAACAAAAAGACTTAGGTGTCTGTGAAGACGGTGAAGTCTGGCCTGTACACAGGGACAATGACAGAGACACAAACCTATGGCTTTGTAGACCATCAGTCAGGAAATCTGGGGACTCACTCCCATCGGATGTGCCGAGGCCCTGCAGTCCTGAGGAGGGTGCCTGCACAAATGCAGGCAGCATTGAGACGCGAATGCCTACACTTCCTCTGAAAGATGGCAGATGTGGTACTACCATATATTTACTCTGCCCAACTCTTGCCAATAACGTATTTATTTTTTTAAACTGTTAAAAAATTGCTATTGAGCCAGGCGTGGTGGCGCAGGCCTGTAATCCCAGCACTCGGGAGGCTGAGGCAGCGGGATTGTTGTGAGTTCGAGACCAGCCTGAGCTACAAAGTGAGCTTAAGGCTAGCCTGAACTGCATAGTGAGACCTTGTCTCAAAAAGACAAAAAAAAAAAAAGAAAAGAAAATTGCTATTTACTGAGTACCTTTTTAAGAAGACTGAAATAGTGATCCATGATGTGAACACAGGTCCTTGCCCTCACAGCATATTATGCTATTACACATTCAGAGCTGCCAGGCACAGTTGAGCAGGCTGTGCACCGCACAAAAGTACCTGGCAAAAACATCCAGGGGCTCTAGGCTTTCTCACTCTATTGGCCAAACTGTGTTCTCCCTAAAGGGTGTTTTGTCTATTTTTCCTGTTGGGCACAAAGGCACTATAAAGACTAGTCATAGCTCAGAGTTCTACATGCGCTCATTAACACCTCCCCCAACACCATACCACCCCCTCCCCACCCACAGCCATTTCTGCCAGCGTGACCTACACTGACAGTGCCCAAATGACACTGCCAACTTCCTTGGCAGTTAAGCCACAGAATCCCCTGGGATGGAAGCCTTGACCTGAAGCCAATGAGGCCCCCCCACCACCCCAGGGCTTCGGCCTTTGCGTGTGAAGGGTAGGGGTCACATCCGGTGGAGCTTTTTCTAGTCACCTCTGCAGCACCCAACTTCCCACTTCCTTCCTCATGAAAAGCCTGCCATCAGGCCTAACTCGGAGGCTTCTGTGCAAATCCGAGGCTTTTCCTGACCTGCCATCTCAGTGAGAACGAAAGATCCGCACCCAGGAAAATAATATAATGTATGGTTGACAACGTGTCCCACGTCTCATTCTGGGTGGAAGGGAGCAGGGCGCATGTCCTTTGCTGGGGGGCCCCTGGCCCTCTCTGGGGCGGGTCTGGGGAGGCGGAGCCGAGGGGGCCTCCTTATCTCCGGAGCCAGCCCGGCTTCCCAGCGCCAGGCCCTACTTGGGGTCCCTGCCATGAAGTCTCTGCTTCTGCCGCTGCCCTTTCTGCTGGTGGCCGCCTACACGGTAGGTGGGAGCGCGCGGAGGCGCCAGGCTGAGCTGTCGCAAAGCCCCAGCCCCAGCCCTGCCGCGCCCTTAGGCGTCTCAGCGCCCTTCGGGGTGCGTCTAAGCCCCGAACTAGTGGAGGTGGCCCCGGGGCACTCGGTGTGGCTGAACTGCAGCACGAGCTGCCCCCTGCCGGCCAGACCCAGCCTTTTCACCCATCTGCGGCGTGGCCGCACCACCTCCGGGCCCGGCTGGGTGTCCTACGAGTTGGTGAATGTGACGGCCTGGAGCTCCGTCGCGCGCTGCTGCGCCACCTGCGCGGGAGAAAGGCGCCAGGCCACCGCGAGGATCAACGCTTACAGTGAGGGCCGCGGTCGGGCCCGGCCTAGCGGGGAGAGGGGAGGACCTGCCGCCGCTAGGGGGCACCCGCGGCCCTCTCAGCGGCTCCCCTCTCGCCTTAGAGCCGCCGCGCAGCGTGATCCTGGAGCAACCGGTCCTCGCGCGCGGCCGGTACACTCTGCGCTGCCACGTGACGCAGCTGTTTCCCGTGGGCTTCCTGGTGGTGAGCCTGAGGCGCGGCGGCCGGCTCATCTATTTTGAAAGGCTGGAGCGCTTCAAAGGCCTAGATCTGGCCAATGTGACCCTGACCTACACGTTTCGCGCCAGGCCCAGCGACTTCTGGCAGCCTGTGACCTGCCACGCACGCCTCAATCTCGACGGCCTGGTGGTGCGCAGCAGCTCGGCCCCCGTCATCCTGTCAGCCTTGGGTGAGGCCCTCTGTGATCCTGGGGACCCTGGGAGGTGGGTGTGTGGTGACTCCAGGAGGGCATAGGTCAGAGTAACCAGCGTCAGATCGTCTACTGGGTTCCTAATTGTCCACCTCCTGCTCCCAGATTGGAGCCCTGAGTCCAAAGCCTTGGCCTCCATCTCCATCGCGACCGTCGTGGGGATCCTCCTAGCAGTGGGGGCCACCACCCTGCACAGGTGGCTTGCAATGCGGCCTAGAGGTGCATGCTCTGCCAGCTGAGGGGGAGGACTGGCGGGAACAATGTGCAATTCGGAAAAACTGCTCAGATCATTAAAGCTTCCCACTGGCAATCTCTATCCCTTGGCCTCATGGTCCTTGGAAGAAAAAACTGAGCCTCCTTTTTGGTCCACTTTCTCCAAATTCCTTGTCTCCTTCAGGACACTGCGTTTCTCTCAAGGCCCACTGGCCCAGAGTCTCAGAGCCCCAGTCTCTCTGCATTTCCATCCGATGCAGTAAAACTTCACTTTTTGCTGGCTTTATCTGCGAGGTGCAGATGGGCTAAGCAGGGGCCTTGGAAGGTGCTGGGCCGGGGGAGGCAGGGTTTATGGTATGGTTGTTCCTGATTGGCTCTGCCGCCATCACGCAGCAACTCTGATTGGATGTTAACTTTTCTTTCCCACTCACACCCTACCTCCACTTTGGACCGGGGTCTTTCCAGCGGACCCCTCCCTCCGTGAAGAAAAAAAAAAAAAAACCCGTACCATCACGGTTCACACTTAACAAGTGGGCGGGACTACAGCAGTGAGGTATCTTTGTAGGGACAGCGAGGAAGAGGTAGTCAGATGGCCCACGGGGGATGTCACAGATTCGCGTCCTGATAACGTTCTGGCAGTCATCGCGGCAAGTGGGCAAAAGGAGGAGGTGGGTGTTAAGGCTTGGAGTCCAGATGCAATGTCCAAAGGATCACAGCTGGTCTCTTGGTCTCGCGTGGCTGCAGAATCCAGGCCTGTCCCAGACACTTGGAGGCCATTCCTCTGAGTGCACGGCTCGCTCCGAGGCAGGCGCTCCACAGCGTCTAGACACTTGCCCGCTGCACGCCGGGTAAATGCAGACCCCGAGCCGAGCCGACTCTAATTTAGACGCCCGCCCGCGAAGGCTGCGCGCACGCACACGTGTCCCTGACTCGCTGGCACTTTGGTCCCCGCCTCCTCCGTCGCGTGCCGGAGTGGAGCAGGAGAAGGACGGGGTGTGGCTATTAATCCTCAGCTCCCCACGTTCCAAAGGAGAAGAAGGATCAGCGAAAGGAGGAATCCCCCTTCTCATACTGCGCTCCCCTAAATCGCTTTTCGCCCTCAAATCAATCTCCACCCTAAGGGGCGCGCTGCTGGGAGGAGCTAAAGAGAGGGGCGGAGCCTGGAGTCCAGCACGGATTCCTAGCATCCGTACACCGGTGGGTGGGGGTTTGGGCAGGGCAACCCAGCATCCCCCCATCTCCTCGTCGCGGCGGGGGATGACGCGGGAGAGCGTGGTCGCCCCAGAAGGCTCCAGGCAGTCGGGCTGACCTCCGCGTAGACTCTGGGGGTCGCTCGCTCATCGCCTTCATCAAGGCCAGGAGCCCGGCTCACGATCGCCTCCAGCCCCCCTCCCCGCCGCCGCCGCCTCTGCCACCGCCCCCTCCTTGGAAACCAAGTTACCAACGTTTAAACCAATCCCCGGGCGCAAGTCTGCCTCCCCCACACTCCACCCGCCGCGCCGTGCGGTCCTCTAGCCCAGCTCGTCATTCGCGCTCCCCTCGCCTCCTGCGTTTCCCCCGCGGCGGCGATGCCAGGGCCTTCGCCAGGGCTGCGCCGGGTGCTACTCGGCCTCTGGGCTGCCCTGGGCCTGGAGATCCTCGGCCTCGCAGGTAAGAGCTGCTCTGAGCGCGCAGGTCGGGGGTGAAGTTGATGGACCCGAGCAGCGGCCCGCGCCCCTCCCGGCCCCGCCCTCTCGTCACCCCGCGCTTCCGTCCGCACCTGGAACCTGGGTCTTCTGCACCGTCTCCCTCCCGCTACACACAGAGCCAGCTCCCCAACTTCTGCTCTTCTGGGTCTCTATTTTCTTGGAGATCCAGATGTTCAGTGCCCAACCGCGCGCCCTGGAGACCCCAGAACGCTCCCGCGCCCTTCCCAGGCACCCCCTCGCGCTCCGTGGTGCACCGTGGTTCACGGACTGGCATCCCCTACCTCCCCCCAGCGATCCGCAAAGACCCCTCATACAGCCCTACTAGCGTGATTCACAGGCGCTGTTCCCGCTTCACCCGGAGCCCTGGCAACCAGGTCCCTCGGCTATTTCCGCGATTCCTTTCCCGATTCTTTCCCCACGTCTCCTTTCCACGTTTTTCACCCACATTTGGGGACCTCCCTTGACTCAGCCTTCTCTCTCCTTTGCCTTCGCTCCAATCTCAGCCTCCCCCTCTCCTGGCGATCTTCCAAGACCTCAAGAACGGGCTCAGTGCCCATCCCCCACCAGGAGTCCCTTCCCCCCAGCCTTGCTGTGCGCACCCGAGACCCCATCTTTTCCGCTCCTCTCTTTCCTCCCTCACGTTTCCCCACCACTTCCTCGGAGCCTTGAGGACCGGGGCTGTCTCCTTGGCAGAGCCACCTTTGAGGTCCGGACTTGGAGAGCACCTCCAAAACCAAGGCCTGGGCAGGACGCGGGACTCCGGGGTTCTTTAGGGACCGTGGCCTCTGGAGGTCCTAGGGAAGCCCTACCTTCGGCAGAGGGGTACCGAGATCTCCAGGATCTCCTCAGCCTGAGCCCGCGTTTCCCCGGGCAGCGGTCGCGCAGGAGCCCTTCTGGGCGGACCTGCAGCCCCGCGTGGCGCTCGTGGAGCGCGGGGGCTCGCTGTGGCTGAATTGCAGCACCAACTGTCCTCGACCTGAACGCGGTGGCCTGGAGACCTCGCTGCGCCGCAACGGGACCCAGCGGGGCTTGCGCTGGCTTGCGCGACAGCTGGTGGACATCCGCGAGCCTGAGACCCAGCCGGTGTGCTTCTTCCGCTGCGCGCGGCGCACGCTGCAGGCGCGCGGGCTCATCCGCACTTTCCGTGAGTTTTGCGTGGCCCGACTTCACTCCCCTGCTTTCCCTCCCTTCCACATCTCACCCCCTGGAGACCTTCGGGTCCTCCTCTTTGGGCTCCACCCACTGTCCCCAGACAGCTCTGGCGTCTGAGCACTGGCTCCCCAAGCTCCAGCGTTTCCAAAAGCAGCGGTTCCCTCCTTTGCAGAGAGACCTGATCGCGTAGAGCTGGTGCCGCTGCCCCCCTGGCAGCCGGTGGGCGAGAACTTCACCCTGAGTTGTAGGGTCCCAGGAGCCGGACCCCGCGGGAGCCTCACGCTGACCCTACTGCGGGGAGCTCAGGAGCTGATCCGCCGCAGCTTTACGGGGGAACCGCCCCGAGCGCGGGGTGCGGTGCTCACTGCCACGGTGCTGGCGCGCAGAGAGGATCATGGCGTTAATTTCTCCTGCCGCGCGGAGCTGGACCTGCGGCCTCACGGCCTGGGGCTGTTTGAAAACACCTCAGCACCCAGACAGCTACGAACCTTCGGTGAGTGGGTGCAGGGACCCCAAGTAGGGTAGGAGCTGTCGAAGAAATGTAGAGGCACACGCATCTGAATGCTAACCCTTACTTCAGCTTGTTTCATCTCTGTGCCTTCACATGGTAATACAAGATGTGCATATTAAGGGCTTAGTACACACTGAGCGCTCAATACATAAATTCAAATTCTGAGCCGACCATGGTGGTGGTGCATGCCTCTAATTCCAGAGATCTGGAAACTGAAGCAGGAGGGTCGCTGTGATTTCAAGGACAACCTTGGTACATAGTGAGTTCATAACCATCCTGGAATATATAGCAAGACCCTCCTGTCAAACAACAATCATAATAATGACAATAAGTTCAGGGGCCGGGGAGATGGCTCAGTGGAATAAGCACTTCCCTGGCAAGTGCTGAGTTCAATTCCCGGTTCCGCCAAAAAAAAAAAAAAAGTTCAAACTCTGTTCTTCCACCCTTAGACCTGTCTCCAGAGCCCCCACGTCTCCTTGGTCCCCGACTCTTAGAAGTGGGCTCAGAAAGGCCGGTGAGCTGCACGGTGGACAAACTTTTTCCAGCCCCTGAGGCTGGGGTTTACCTCGCACTGGGAGACCAGAGGTTGAATCCTAATATCATCCTGGAGGGGGACACCCTCAGGGCCACTGCCACAGCCACCGGTAGCACGGAGCAGGAGGGCTCCAAGCAGCTGATCTGCAGAGTGAACCTAGGGGACAAAAGCCTCCAGGCCCTGGAGAACGTGACCGTCTATAGTAAGTGGGAGTGGGACCGGGCCTCTGGGGTTTGGAGCTGGGCCAGAGTCTAGTGGGTGTGGCTAATGGTGGGTGGGAGAGGCCAGGGCGTGGCAGATAGAGGATTAGTGTGAAGAACTGAGGAGGCGGGGCCCGAAAGGCGGGGCCTCGATTTGTTCCAAGTTGCTGGGTGTAGGGTAGATAAGGGGCGGAGCTTGGGCAGGAGACGGGGCGAGGTCAGGGAACTCCAACCAATGCTCTGCACCCAGGCTTCCCCGCGCCGCTCCTGACTGTGAGCGAGCCCAGCGCCCCAGAGGGGCAGATGGTGACAGTCATTTGCACAGCTGGCACTCAAGCTCTGGTCACCCTGGAGGGAATTGCAGCTGCCGCTCCAGGAGAACCCGTCGAGCTCCAGCTCAATGCAACCGAGAACGATGATGGGCGTGGCTTCTTCTGCTTCGCCACCCTGGAAGTGGAAGGGGAGATGCTTAGCAAAAACGACAGCACTGAGCTGCGTGTTCTCTGTGAGTTGGAGACCTCAGAGGACCTGCCGGGTCTCTGACCACGTCGGGGAGGCGGGGCAATCCCTCATTCGCCACCTCTTGCCTCTTGGACCCATGCCCGCAGATGCTCCCCGGCTGGACGACTCCCATTGTCCCCGAAACTGGACGTGGCCCGAGGGCCCAGAGCAGACGCTGCGCTGCGACGCCCGCGGGAACCCGGAGCCTTCTGTGCATTGTGCGCGGCCGGATGGCGGGGCTGTACTGGCGCTAGGTCGGCCTGGCCCTGTGACCCGAGCGCTGGCGGGCACCTACCGCTGCACAGCTGCCAATGCTCAGGGGACGGCCGTCAAGGAAGTGACGCTGACTGTGGAGTGTGAGTAGGGGCGTGGACCAGCGCGTTGCTTTAGGGTTCTCAGGGCCTAGGCTCTGAGCTGTGCCATGGATGGGGTGGAGTTGGGGGGTGTTTGGATTTTGAGAAAGGGAAGCGGCTGGTGAGGGGTCTAGATCAAGGAAATTTCTCCAGTGTGGCAGCACACGCCTGCCTGTCATCCCAGCACTCAGGAGATTGAGACAAGAGAGCCACGGTGAGTTCAAGGCCAGTTTGGGCTACATAGCCAGGCCATGTCTCAGAAGGGAAAGAAAGAACAAAGCCTTGAAACAGAGTTCAGCAAGGCTTAACTAGCACTGATGCTAAGTGGGTCAGAGTTCCAACCCACCAGGGCATAGTCTGCCCACCTCTTTCTGGACGTCCTGAGAGGCAGGGGAACATGAGCTCGATCCCCAAAATCAGTGCCACACACCCCATTCCAGACTCGCCAGCCCTGGACAACGTGGGCTGCCCAGATCGTCTGACTTGGGTGGAGGGAACCGAGGCGTCACTGAGCTGTGTGGCACATGGGGTCCCAGCCCCCAACGTGAGCTGCGTGCGCTCTGGGGAGGCAGATGCGGTGGAGGGGCTGCTGCGTGTGGCCCGGGAGCATGCGGGCACCTACCACTGCGAAGCCACCAACGCTCAAGGTTCTGCAGCCAAAACTGTGGCCATCACGGTGGAGTGTGAGCAGGGGCACTTTGGGGCCATCCTAGGCAGAGATTCCTGTCTGTCTCCTGTGTGACCTTGGACTCCCTGCCTTGCAGATGGCCCCAGCTTTGAGGAGCCAGGATGCCCTAGCAACTGGACATGGGTGGAAGGATCCGGGTCGCTGTTCTCCTGCGAAGTGGATGGGAAACCACAGCCCAGTGTGGAGTGTGCAGGATCAGAAGATGCCAACGAGGGGGTGGTGTTGCCACTGGATTCCTCCAAACCTAGACCCCGAGGACCCCCTCTCCCTAGTGACCTGCCACCTGGGATCTACCTCTGCAATGCCACCAACCCCCACGGCTCCTCGGTCAAAACCGTGGTTGTCAGCGCGGAGTGTGAGCGGGGCCTGGGTGGGCGGGAAGGAGGGGGTGACCCCTGAGGGCGCCCCCCTGACCCCTCCTCCTGGCCTCTCTGCAGCGCCGCCCCACATGGATGAGTCCACCTGCCCCAGTCACCAGACATGGCTGGAAGGGGCTCGGGCTGTTGCGCTAGCCTGCTCTGCCCGGGGCCGTCCATCCCCACGCGTGCGCTGCCTGCGTGAGGGCACACCCTGGCCAGAGAGGCCGCGTGTATCCAGGGAGGATGCAGGGACCTACCGCTGTGAGGCCACTAATGCGCATGGCACAGACTCTAGGACTGTCACCGTGGGCGTTGAATGTGAGTAGGGGGGGCACAGGATGGGTGGGACTCAGCCCAGGAAATAGGGATTTGTGGGGGTGGCAGAGCCTGAGAAAGCTGAGGGAAGCTCTTCTCATCCCAGACTTGAGGAGGAGGGATCCCAGCCTCAACCTTGGGAGTCTTGGCAAGTCTAGAGGACGAGTGCTGGGACCCTCCCAAAAGCTGGCTCAAGACAGTGGTGCAGGGCCTCATTTCCCACTCAGCAAGAAGGTCATGACTTTTTTTTTTTTTTTTTTTGGCGGAACCAGGGATTGAACTCAGGCCCTTGTGCTTGCCAGGGAAGCACTTATCCCACTGAGCCATCTCCCCAGCCCCAGGTCATGACTTTTTAATTTAATTTTTTGAGAACTGAACCCAGGGCCTTCACATTGCATTTCATCCCCACCAAAGCATTAATTTATTTTCCTTTACGACAGGATCTTATTAAGTCACAGCCTAGACTCAAACATGCAGTCCTCCTTCCAGTCCTGGGGTTATTAGTGTGCACCTCCACACTCACCTAAGGTAGAACTTTTTAGGGGTGGGGTTGCATCAAATGTAGCCCACCACACTGGCTGGGGCAGAATTCTTGTCTCCAACAAGAGGCTCGAGGAGGGGTGCCTATCTGAGAAGGAATAGTGTCTGACCCACTTGGTGGGCCAATGGGCCTTGGTCAGCTGTGGCCCAGTGCTAAGCGTGCCCCCTCCCCTCCCCCACTCGCCTCTGTCACCTGCAGATCGGCCGGTGGTGGCAGAGCTGGCTGCCTCTCCCCCCAGTGTGCGGCCTGGGGGGAACTTCACCTTGACCTGCCGCGCAGAGGCGTGGCCTCCGGCACAAATCAGCTGGCGCGCACCTCCCGGGGCTTCCAACATTGGCCTGTCCAGCAACAATAGCACACTGAGTGTGGCAGGCGCCATGGGCAGCCACGGTGGCGAGTACGAGTGTGCAGCCACTAACGCGCACGGGCGTCACGCACGGCGCATCACAGTGCGCGTGGCCGGTAAGTGGCAGCCGGGGGAGGGACAGTGGCTCTGCAAGAGGGTGAGACCCGAGTCTTGGGCTCTGGCCCTGCACCTGACTCTGTCGCCACAGATGACACCAAAGTAGGCCAAAGTAGAAATCAAGGGAACCGGGTGTGGTGGTGTTCGCCTATCCTGTCATCACTTGGGAGGTTGCAGCAGGAGGATTATTGAGAGTTCAAAACCAGCCTGAGCTACAAAGTGAGCTCAAGGCCAGCCTGAACTGTATAGCAAGACCCTATCTCAAAAAACAAAACAAAAAAACCCTCACAACCAACCTGTGAATGGGTTCTGGAGTGGGGACATGTGATCTTATTCCCTGGCTGCTATGTCTTCATGGGAAAAGGGGGGTGGAGAAGAGCCAAGAGGAGCTGATGGAGTCTACTTGACCCCCCTTGCCCCACTATGTGCAGCTACTGCGGCTGGGGTCTGGAGTAGGATTCATGCTGGTGTCCTGACCAGGGCTCAAAGGCTCAGATCCCTTCGCCAAGTAGGGTGTGACTTGGGCCAGGGGTCTCCCTCCCCGTGTTCCCGGGGCAGGTGCGCGGGGGTGGACTGACCTCCCGGGTCCCGTGCGCAGGTCCCTGGCTGTGGGTCGCCGTGGGCGGTGCGGCAGGGGGCGCTGCGCTGTTGGCCGCGGGCGCAGGGCTGGCCGTGTATGTGCGCTCCACTGCGTGCAAGAAGGGCGAGTACAACGTGCAGGAGGCGGAGAGCTCGGGCGAGGCCGTGTGTCTCAACGGCGCGGGCGGCGGCGCCGAGGCAGGGGACACCACCGCGGAGTCCCCGGCCGGGGGCGAGGTCTTCGCCATCCAGCTGACGCCCGCGTGAGCTGCTCCCCTCTCCCCGCGGGCCGGGGCCGCCCCCACACGCCAAAGGGGGCTTATTCTATTTATTTATTTATTCAATTCCAGGGGCATCGCCCCCATTTTTTACCCAGCTCCCCCAATAAAGTTTTTATAAAGGACTCTGGTTCTCTGGCTTCTATTTCTTTGAAGAGGGATCATTGGGATTGAATCAATATCATTGGGATTGAATCAATATCATTGGGATATTGCACTGAGCTATATCCCCAGCTCCCCCACAACATACAGATTTTATTATATTTTTATTTATTTTGAGACAGGGTCTCCCAGTACAGTTCAGGCTGGCCTTGAGGTCACTTTGTAGCCCAGGCTGGTCTCCAACTCATGATGATCTTCCTGCCTCAACCTCCTGAATGCTGAGATTACAGCTGTGCACCACCTTGTGCAGCTACAGATTTTATTGTAAAAGAGTCTCACTGTATAGTCCAGGCTGACCTTGAACTCATGGCAATTGAGTACTGGGATTCCTGGCTCCTGTTTGAATATGGACAGGTGTGGTTGAAGTCTTGAGGATTATTCATTTTTTAAAAACTTTTTAAGAGCCTACTACACAGTAGCTTCATTCCAAGCCACCTTGATCTGTGTGCTGTGGCGTGGTGCTGGCTGACCTACTGGCTCCTGCAATCACTGGGCCCTTGGGCAGGGCCTGCAGCGCCCTCTTCCTCTCCTCGTGCTTATCTCTTCCGCCAGCGCTGCCCTCTGCCCCAGCTCTCAGTGGCAGGAATTCAGGTGCTTTCCCCAGCCTGGTTACCAGCAAAGACAGGGTGGGCTGCTGAAACAGGGCGGTCCTGGGTGGCTGTGACCTCGTTCTTAGGTTCGCCCTCCTTCGGAAGGGCACACCCTGCCCTACCCTGTAGAAACCAAGGGAGTCAGGAAGCCAGCTTTTGGGAGTCTATGTCCTCAGTGCCTCAGTTTAGCTCTTATTTGCTTTTTTGGCTGGACATGCGTGATGTGATTTGGAGCAGACAAACAGGGCATCGATATCCCTCCCCCAGCAGCAGAAGGAAAGAACAGCTGGGCCTCCTCCCCCTCCTCTTCTCTGCTCCTCAAAAGCAGAACGCTGGGTCCCAGAGAAGGAAGTTGGCTGGAGGCTCAGAGCCCCATTCATTGGCTGCTGTATGCACACACAGGAACAGGAAATGGGGCAGAAAGCCCCCTACCCTCAGGCAGGATTGAATCTAGGACCTTGAATACCAGGCTACCGCTCTACCACTGAGGTGCACCCCTGCTGTCTTGGAAATCCATAAAATCCTGCCTGCCACAGGGCCTTTGCTCTCATTGTTTCTTTTTGAGATACCAGGGATTGAACTCAGGACCCTGCACTTGCCAGGCAAGCACTTATTCTACTGAGCTATCTCCCCATCCCTCACTGTTTCTTTTTTTTTTTTTTTTTTGGTGGAACTGGGGATTGAACTCAGGCCCTTGCATTTGCCAGGGAAGTGCTTATTCTACTGAGTCATCTCCCTGGCCCCTCTTACTTTCTAAGATAAATTCTCACTAGGTTAAGCTGCCCAGGGTAGGCTCAGAAATTGCAACCTTCCTGCCTCAGCCTCTCAGAGTGCTGGGTTACAGGTCTGTACCACCACATTGGGTCTCTGTTCTTTCCACACTCACCAGCATGTGTACCCACTAGGTTCTGCTACACAGCAGTTGCTCAATACATGTGGAATAATTGGAGAAAAACAGCCATGTGTTGCAGATAGTCAGAAACCTTCAAGTGTTCAGTGTGGAGTCTTGATTAGCTTCTCTCCCTAGGTGTGGTGGTGCATGCCTGGGATGTGGGAGCCTGAGTACAAGCCCAGCCTGGGCAACTTAGTGAGACCTTGTCTCAAAATAAAATTTATAAAGGTCTGCAGATGGGGCTCTACCTGAAGGCTGTGGGTTTAATTCCAAGTGATGCTCACAGAAAAGAACAAAAGATACCTCTCCCCCCTTCCCAAGGCTGTGGCAACACACCCAGGATGGGACCTCAAGTCACAATGCTCTCCCCCGAGCAGCCCTTCCTCTGTGGCAGTGATAACAGCAGATAACACCAGGCCATACTGAGAACTTCCTTTATTTGGTGCCCAGTCACGCCTGCCAGGGAAAGAGGGCTGAAAGGGAAAGGGCTCCAGTTTCCTTGCTGGGTCCTTCCTGTGCAGAGAGGAGGCAGGCTGGATTGCTGCTCACTCCTAGGAGGCCTCTTCTTCTTTCCTTGGGGAAACTGAGGCAGGGCAGGCTCAGCTGGTGGAAGGATAGCTTACATTGCCTGAGGTGGGCCCTCGAGAGGGCCCAGAGATATCCCACATCTGCCACACAGCTTCTTGGGCTGGACAGTCTTCCTGGGTACCAGCCAGCAGCCAGAGCAACGGGTACCATATTTCTTATACCTGAAGTGGGGAAGTATAAGAAACCACCATTCAGAATGGAGCAGGGAGGGAGAGGAGGGGACAGGCAGGGACATAGCTCAGTAGCATAAGCACCTGCCTGGCTTCAGTCCCTGGCACCAAAGGGGGAAAAAACAAAATGCAGCAGGGACCCAGAACCCTCCACATGACACCCATTTTTCCCAAGAGGGCATTTTTTTGAGGTGGTATTTTTTAGTCTTTTTGAGACAGACTCTCACTATATAGACCATGCTGGAACTTGCAGTGACCCTCCTGCCTCAGCCTCCTGAATGCATAGGCTACCACTTCCCTCCCACTCCACTGACAACATATGGACTGATTTGGGGCCCTTCCGCCCTCATTCCCTCTGCTGTGTTGAAGACCTGATACCACAGGCGTTACAGAGTGGGGTCCCGTCCTCAGCGTCTCTCCAGAGAGGTGTCCTCTGGGTCCTGCAGGAAGCACAGCGCCGAAGCCCTGTGGGGTTACAGGTCACCAAAGGGCAGGAATCAGAGGCCAAGGGTTGGAATCAGAAGGGCCCATGGCATGGGATTGTTGTGAGTGGCTCTGTGACAGCGCCCCCAGCTCTGGGCTGCTGTAGCGGGAGGCAGATGGCAGAGCCAGGCGGCAGGCGGAAGCTGGGGGCTGGGGTGACTCAGCCTTGGGGAGCCAGCTAAATGGGGAAGCAGGGTGGGGAAGGAGGGCAAGGAGAGTAGAAAGATGGGAAGTTGGTCCCCCAAATATTTATAGCTCTCCTGCCTGGAGGGTTCACTCACCCAGAGCCTCACCAGCGCTGCCTCTGGGGTCCGGCTCAGTGGCCTGGGCAGGGCTTGCAGGGGCTCCCTCAGTCAGGTTGCGGCTGGCCAGGCTGGGGATAGACAAGGTGTGAGCCTGGGGGGGCTATATCCTGTCCCCAGATGGCCCCCCAAAGATAGATGTGTTACCAAGGAAACCAGCATCCCAGGGACAAGACCCAGGGCCTTGGCACTGAGCTCCATCCCTGCCCTTCCTATTTTGTATTTTGAGACAAGGTCTCACTACGCTGTTCAGGCTGGGCTCAATCTTGTGACCCTTCTGCCTCAGCCTCCTGAGTCCTGAAATGATAAAACACCACCACGACCGGCCGTAATTGGGGTTATCTGAAGGAGCAGAATGCCTGGGGCAACCTGCCAAATTGGAGTCCCAGGTCTCCCACACCCACAGTGTGATATCCAAGGTTCAGTCCCCCTCCTGGCCTCCTGTCCCTCATCTGCAAAATGGGCTTCACAAAGCCAGGTGTGGCTGTGGCGACTTGTGACTATGATCCCCGAATTTTAGGAGGCTGAGTCCAGACTGTGGAATTTACTGACTTATGGAGACCCTGTCACAAAATTAAAAAGTAAAAGGGCTGGAGCTGGAGCTGAAGCTGAAGCTCAGGGCAAACACCCTTGGTTCACTCCCCAGGACTACAAGACAGATAAAGAATCCAAACTAGGGGCCAGGGAAATGGCTCAGTGCAATAAACACTTCCCTGGCAGGCACAAGGGCCTGAGTTCAATCCCTGGTTCCACAAAAAAAAAAAAAAAAAAAAAAAAAAAAATCCAAACTAAAGAGCCCACATCTGTCAAAGCCTGTTCTTTGTCTTATTGCTATTCTCATTACTAACAAAGGCCAGTTAAGATCAATTTTTGGGAAAATAAAAATGTGGGGGTCCAGGGAGATAGCTCAGTAGAATAACCGCTTGCTTGGCAAGCTCTGGGTCCTGAGTTCAATCCCTAGTACTGCAAAAAAAAAAAGAGAGAGTTATAAAATTTTAAGCCGGGCATGGTGGCGCATGCCTGTAATCCCAGCACTCGGGAGGCTGAGGCAGGAGGATTGTTGTGAGTTCGAGACCAGCCTGAGCTACAAAGTGAGCTTAAGGCCAGCCTGAACTGCATAGTGAGACCCTGTCTCAAAAAGACAAAAAAAAAAAAAAAGTGGGGGCCTGGGCCTGAGCCTCCTCCAGCTCTTGGAGAAAACATGGCATAGCCAGGCTTGATTGGCAGAAGACATCAGGCCTGTGACTGGGAGATGAAGAACCAGGTGTGGTGGCACACAATTTCCGTCCCAGGATCAGGAGGCTGAGGGAGGAGGACTGCCTCGAGTTCAAAGCCAACCTGAACTATACAGGGAGACTGCTCAAAAAACCAAAACAAAAAAGCATAAGCCTTGGGAGCTTTGAGAGTAGCTCAAGCTAGAGTACCCGCCTAGCACTGGGGGCGTCTTGGGCTCCAACCTTAGGAGCACAAGACAAACCAAGCAAGAAAAACACACAAGGACTGAAAATATTTGGGGAAAGGCTTGCATCTGTGTGACACATACAGACTTCTTGTCACTACCCCCGATGCAGTACAGCCTAACAAGAATCTTTTTTTTTTTTTTTTTTTTTTGAGACATAGTTTTACTATTTCAGATCAGGCTGGCCTCAAACTCAGAGCTGTTTTCCAGCCTCAGCCTTCTGAGTGCTGGGATCACAGGCGTGCCCCACCAAGCCCAGCTAAGAACGACTGCCATAGCAGGCAGACCTTACTGAGAACTAAACCCAGGGCTTCTGCACTGAGTTCCATCCCCAGCCCTCTTAATTTTTATTTCTCGCTAAGTCGCTAACGTGCCCAGGCTGAACTCCATCTTGCAGTCCTCCTTCCAATCCTCAATCCTCTAAAGTGGTGGGATAAAGGATGTGCACTATGGAACCTGTGTATTTGATCTTGCACCACAGAGAGATGACTGTCCCTCCTGCATACACTGAGGGTGACTGGGGAAAGGGTGCCATGAGCACCAGTGCCTACCTGTAGGTGGATGAGATCTGCAGGCTAGAATCCGCCTTGATCTGGAACTTCAGGGTCACCCCCTTGAACCCTGGGTCTATCCGATTAGCTCCCTGGCAAGGCTTCAGCTGCTTCCTGGGCCTTCTCTGGGATGGGCCTGCAGGCACCCCAAGGGGCTCTTGGCCTTGACCCTTCTGGCTGCCCGAGGTCTGCTTGATCTTGGAACTCCTGGTCATGGTCAGGGGGCCTGAAGCCCCTGAGCCCGCAGGCTCCCAGCTGGTTCCTTCGGCCTGTGTGACCTGCGTGGGGGCCTGGCCCTGGCCCTGGCCCTCTTCCGACTCTTGGAGAAGCCGAAAGATGGTGACAGGGTCCTGACACACGGGCCACAGGGACCTGAAGATGAGAGGCCGGTGGTTATAGCTCCCAGGTGACTCGGGTCCAGGAGGCCTGGGTCCAGCTGGCACCTGTTCTGCCTAAGCCTATGCCCTCGGGCAATGTGGGGTGGGGGGCGATTTCAAAGTTACAAAGTAATCCTGAGCAGGGCCGATTTGGCCAAATCCACTACTCACCGCCCAGGGACTCCGGACAGCTTACCCTAGGGGACCTGCCAGGGCTCCAGGGCAGCTTTTATCACTTTAAGAAATGCATTTCTCTTTTCGTGGAGCAGGGATGGAAACTCATGCAGCATCTCAGCCCAGATTTCTGATTTTTATCGCTAGATTCCCCTCCTTGACCCTGGCACGACCCCTACTGGTTCCTACATGAACCTCAGAAAAGGAAACTGGTGCCTTTCAGGCGGCTGAACCCCCCAAGGGTCCCTCAGGCCTAGAACTGTGCCTCTGTGAGTGCCAATAACTAACGCGGTAACCTCGGAGTGACTCTGAGAACTCAGGTCTGTGGGCCCCACGGGTCGGTGAAGAAGGGAAGGGGTGTCACACCCACCTGCCACGGGCTCCTGCTCTGGAATATCGCAAGGACCTTGGCTGCCGCTGGGCCGAGGGTCCTGGGGGCGACTTGGGGTTCACACAGGGTGGTACCAGCAGTTCTCTCAGCAGCTCCCCAAGACTGGCCTCCATGGTGCCGGCCTGGCCCCTGTCCCAATCTCCGCAGTAGCCCCGCCCCCGCGGAGAAGCCCTGACGAGGATGGGCGCCACCTGCGGGCCGCGCTGGTGGCGGGGGCGCTTTGGCCGCCATGGTACAAAGAGCCACAGCTGGGCGGGGTGGGGCTGGCAGCATCCTTGCGTCGCCCCTCTCCTTCCTCCCCTCCCTGCACCTCCCTCTGTATCCAGGGTGGCTCCATACCCCCACCCCAGGGTGGCCACTCTTCCAGATCCTTGCAAATCCCTTCACCACTGCAGGGGTGGGGTGAGCCCAGTCCGGTCAGGAGACAGGGAGGCCCACGCTGGGCCTGGTGGCTCGTGCCTGGAATTGCAGCACTTGGGAGGATGAGGCAGGAGGCTCTCTGTGAGCTGGAAACCAGCTGGGCTACAGAGTGAGTTCAAGGCCAGCATATAGAGATCCTGTCTCAAATAAACAAACAAACAAATAAACAAACAAACAGAAGAGGGGATTCAGGCCTCTTGCAGGAGATAGCAGAAGTGGCTGCAGATCTAACTGGCATCAGTCCCCAAAGACACTCGACATACCAGAGAGCTGCAACACAGTTTTATTGCAGCTGTAACTTGAGTCCACCCCTATTTACACTCTGAGTCTCAGGGTCCTGAAGAAGGCACTTCAAGGTGAGGTCTTGTCCCCACCACAGCCTGGCCAGGGGATCTGTCCTCAGCAGGGCCATCGCCCCTCAGTGCCTGCGACCTGTCTGTCCCCTGGGTCTGCACTCTGGGCGAAGCTGGTGGCTGCTCAGCTCTTCCTTCAGCCCTGGTCACAGGGCCACTGCAGTCCTGGGTTGGTCCTGCTGTCCCTGTCAGTGGGGCTTGGGGACATGGCCATCCACATAGAAGTTCCTGGTGACCTTGGGTAGGGTGAACTCTGCCCCTTCCAGCTCAGGGGTCAGCACGATCTGGCAGCCAAGGCGGGAATTCTCCTGGAGCAGGGGTGCCATGTCCAGCATGTCATCCTCCCTAGGATAACGAGGGCACAGTGAACGGCCAATGCACAGCCAGACAGCAGGAGATCAGCAGCCCGAGCAGGGGGTAGGGTGGGACCCGCTCACCGCTCCTCAGGGGGAGGCAGGAGATCCAGGTGGGCCTCACTCACGTACACATGGCAGGTGGAGCATGCCAGGGAGGCTTCACAGGCACCTGGGGCAGAAAGAGAAGAAAGGGACAGAAGGGCAACATGCATTGTGCAGATGTCGGAGGCCCATGACACCACTGCTGGTACCTCTCTCCTTCCCGAGCTGGCTACTACCCTGTCCTTCACCCAGCTCTCTGCTCCTCAGCTGCTGGGGCTTTATAAAAGCGCATTCAAATCAGACCTGATTGCACATGCCTGTCATCCCAGTACTCAGGAGGCTGAGGCAGGAGAATCACAAGTTCAAGTCCAGCCTGAGCTGCACAGAGAGACCCTGTCTCAAAATCTCCCACACAACAAATGAAAAGATGGAAAGGCACCTCCAGGGTGGTCAAGGACATGGCTGGCTATGTGGAGCCACTGGACAGCACGGGAGCGGGAGGGGCCGGCTAGGTCGATTCTTTGAAGCCTGGGAAGCCCGTGTCCCTCCCTGGGTCCACGTGCTCCCATGTCCTGCGGCTCCCAGGCTATACCCCAGCAGGCGGGCTGTGGAGGGCATAAGGCCGGTATAAAGACTGAGATATAGCAGCAGGGCTCTCTGCTGTTCCCACACCCTTGCCACTCTCCTGGACCCCTAGGGTCACCAGAAACTTCACCTGGGCATGGCCACCTTTGGTCAGGGGTGCATAGAGGGTGCTCACAGCCAGGATAAAACCCAAGCCCACAATGCCGTCCACGAGGTCTGTCCTCCTCTTCAGTCCATGTCAGTCACACTGGCCTGACACCATGTACTGCATCAAGTTGGGCTCTTCCCCGGGGCCCTGGCACCTGCTGCACCCCTGGCCCAGGAAACTCCTTCTCACCTTCAGGAGTCTAATGCAATCGTCCTCCAATCCAATGACCCTGCCACTTGTCTCTTGTCACTCTCTGCCTTTTAATTTTTTTTTTTTTTTTTTTTTCCAGAACCAGGGATTGAACCCAGGCCCTTGCACTTGCCATGGAAGTGCTTATTCCACTCAGCCATCTCCCTGGTCCTGCCTTTTAATTTTGTGTAGCATTTAGCACCATAAAACTTTTGTCAATATGAAATACGCCAATCTGTAGCACACATGTGCAATCCCAGAACTCAGGAGTCTGAGCCAGGAGGATCACTGAGAGTTCAAAGCCAGCTTGCACTATGCAGCAAGAGACCCCTCCAAAAAAGGATAAATAAAATGAAAAGAAGCGCTGGATGTGGTGACACACACGTACAATCCCAGCACTTCAGAGGCTGAGGCAGGAGGACTGTTTCTAGCTGGAGACCTGCCTGGGCTACACAGTGAGCTCAAGGCCAGCTTGAGCCACCCAGTGAGACCCTGTGTCAAAAACACAAATAAATACAAATAAAAAGTGAAATAAAACTCATGTCCCAAACTCTAACCTCAACTGCCTCCTAGAGGGTTCTGAAAAAAGAAAACAAAAACAGAGCCGGATGTGGTGGCACATCGTCTGTAATCCCAGCACTAGGGAGGCTGAGGCAGGAAGATTGTTGTGAGTTCGAGACCAACCTGAGCTACAAAGTGAGCTTAAGGCCAGCCTGAACTGCATAGTGAGACCTTGTCTCAAAAAAAAAAAAAAAAAAAAAAAAAAAAGAAAACAAAAACAGCTCTATAGTAGGAAGGCCAGCCAAGGCCTTCCAATGTTTCACTCCCTTTAGTGATTTTTTTTTTTCAGGCAGGTTCTCAAGTGTCCAGGCTGGCCTCAAGTGCACTATATGGCCCAGGTTAAGTTTGAACTCCTGGTGATCCTCCTGCCTCAGCCTCCTGAGTGTTGAGATGACAGGTATGGACCACCACACCAGGCCCCCATTAATGCTCACATCAGGCTCCCGATTATGTTCCCCCAACAAACAGACCACTCTACCCAGGTGTCCCATGTAACAGTGTTTTCTTGTGGGCTTGTTGTACCCAGTGGGATAACAGGGGTGTCGATTTGTTGTGTATTGCTGCCCAACACACAGTAGGTGCTCTGTATTCACAGAATATCAAAGGGCAGCACAGATTTGTGGCTAAAATGATAAAATGCACGGGCCAGCCCGACAGACTGTCATAACAGTAACATAGCTACTTTCCCAGTTCTTCTTATCTTTTTATTTTGAGATAGGGTATCATGAAGCTGCTGAATTGCCTAGGCTGAGCTTGAACTTGATATTCTCCTGCTTCAGCCTGCCTAGTAGTTGGAATTACAGGCAGGTACCACTATGCCTGGCTAAAATGTTATGAATCTGGGTTTTTTTTTTCTTTACTTGGTTTTGGACCACGTCAATTAAACTGGGGCTCAGTTCTCTCATCTATAAAATGGAAGTTTCCTCTACTGTATGAAATAAATTTTTTTTTTTTTGAGGTTAAGAGCAGAACTTTTATTGGGGAAAGCTTCTGTCTGAGAGAGGTACAGAAGGGGGAACCCAAGTGGGTTGCCCCCTGCATGTATTAATCTGTTGTAAGAAATTTCTGTTGTTATTCTCTTCAGCAAATGCTCATCTGATGCCCATTCCATCTAAGTACCCTGAACCACAGTGGGCAAATGTGAACAAGTGCACAGCGACTCTGAGCTCACTGTGGGGCAGATGATACAGAAGGAAACAAAGCACTAAGAAGTGCTGTGAGAGGCCAAGGCAGGAGGAGCACCTCAAGTCTGAATCCGGCCTGAACTACATAGTTAGACTCTGTCTCAAAAAAAAAAAAAAGCTATGAAGACAATAAAATGCTGCTAAACCAGAGTGATAGAAGTGACATGTGATGAGGAGAAAGAAAGAAAGAAAAGAAAAGAAAACAAAGAGGCAAAATATTTGCTGAGGCCAGGTGCGGTAGTACATGCCTATCATCTCTGCACTTGGGAGGCTGAAGCAGGATTGCTGTAAGTTCAAGGCCAGCCTGGTGTATAGTAAGTTCAAGGTTAGCCTAAACTACACATTGAGAACCT
This sequence comes from Ctenomys sociabilis, assembly GCA_004027165.1. Classification (NCBI taxonomy): domain Eukaryota; kingdom Metazoa; phylum Chordata; class Mammalia; order Rodentia; family Ctenomyidae; genus Ctenomys; species Ctenomys sociabilis. Next base: position 17,614 of record PVKA01013435.1, on the reverse strand, counting down.
GTCTCAAAAAACCCCCAGAAAAACCAATTTGTTAAGAAGGTACTTAACAGCAAATTCAAATGTCCTCAGGGAGGAATGAGCTTGCTATTTATTTATTCATTTATTTATTTTTGTCTTTTTTTTTTTTTTTTTTTTTGTGTCTTTTTGAGACAGGGTCTCGCTATGCAGTTCAGGCTGGCCTTAAGCTCATTTTGTAGCTCAGGCTGGTCTCGAACTCACAACAATCCTCCTGCCTCAGCCTCACTAGTGCTGGGATTACAGGCATGTGCCACCACGCCTGGCTAAATGATGACATCTTTTCTGGGGTCGGGGGGGAAACCAGGGATTGAACTCAGGCCCTTGGGCTTGCCAGGGAAGCGCTTATTCCACAGAACCAATTTCCCAACTCCAACCTTGCTATTTAAAGAACATCAAGAAGCACAATGTGGGGCTGGGGAGATAGCTCAGCAGTCTAAGTGCCTGCTGGGCAAGCGCAATGACCCAGGTTGGATCCCTAGTACCACATGCCATGCTGGCCCCTGAACCCTGGGTGTACCCTGAACACTGAAACCGGGCATAGTGGCGCCTATAATCCCAGTGCTGGGGAGGCTGAGACAGAAGGACCACTACAAGTCTGAGCTGCATAGTGAGACCCTGTACCAAATAAATAAACAAAAGATTAAAAATAGAACAAAACAAATCAATACATACTGGGTACAGTGGTGCATGCCTATAACCCCAGGATTTGGAAGGCTGAGGCAGGAGGGTCCCCAAGAGTTTGAGGTCAGCCTGGGCTACACAGTGAGTATAAGACCAGCCTGAGTACATAACAGCGCTCTGTGTTGTTATGCAATAACAAAAGGGAAAACCAATATGGAGCCTGGCATGGTGGCTCAGACCTGCCATCTCCTCACTCCAGGTAGGCTGCAGCAGGAGGGCCACGTTTTCATGACAGCCAGGGCAACTTAGCAACTTTTTAGGGAGGCCCTTTCTCAAAATAAAAGGGCTGCGGATGTGGGATGTAGTTCCCTACGAAGGCCCTTATTTCAGTACCCAGTACCGTACCCCCCCCCCCCACACACACACACTACACACTGACATGCATGGAATGAGCAATAGAGAACAAAAGAATACACACTCTGGTGGCAAGAGTTCCAGAGGCATAATAAATGCTTATAACATAGAGGTGCAAAGTTTGGGTTTTAATACATATTTGTCGGGAAGCCATGCGTGGGCTGCGCAGTAGAGAGACTGATCTGATTGTCACTTTCTGAAACAAGGGGCAGCTAGGATGGGAAACACCCTGTGCCTGGCTCATACCTTCCAGGTCCACACCGTGGCGCTGGGCCAGGTGGAGGACATTGTCCCCGACTCTGCCGCTCACTGGGATCCGCTGGCCGGCCCGGTCAATGAACACTACGTTCACCCTGGGGAAAGACGGGGTGCGGATGTCATCGAAGTGCAAGACGAGCTCAGGGGCTGCCCAGGCTCAGCACCGCGGGATTCAAACCAGGAAAAAGCAGGAGGCTAGGCAGATACAGAACCCCGAGAGAAGCTGCAGGGCAAGGAGGAAGGCCGGGAAACCTCGAGGGACGAGGAACGGGACACTCAGCCCCTGCACTCACACGTCCCCAGGCCGCTCAGGGCCGCCGGTGTCCCCTTGTGCCGGGCGCCAGCCTAGAAAACACAGTGGAGTGAGTGGCGGCCGCAGCTCTGCGGGCGTGCGAGGCTGCCCCTGGCACTTGGGATACCTGTCCGGAAGTTCCTGGTTGTTGTTAGCGCCGCCACCTCCCTGGTCCGGCCCCACCAAGAGCCCCTGGCAGCCTGCAGCAGGAGCCCACCATTCACGCCGCCCCGGGCTAGGGAAGCGGCCATGACAGGCACCACGTGACCCGCGGCTGGGCATGCGCAGCCCGGACTGCCGAGGCCACGGCAACGCGGGACCCAAAGGCATCGACGTGGTGTAAGGGGGCCGCGCAGGCCCACACACCACACACGGAGCCATCTGAAACTAGGTGCCCCATCCCAAGAACAAGCCAGCTCTGCGTTTCTTTAAAACCATTTACTTACAAACTTTAATTCAGCAAAGGTCTGTGTGGGAAGATAGGGAGGGCGACCCCTGGAGCGGACGTGAGCCCCAGACAGGGCAGGGGGCTGGGCCTAGGATTATCCCAAGTGGACAGGCGCCATCTACATGGAGTTGTTGGTTTCCAGCACTGGGCCGGGAGGAGGCCACGTCTGGGACCCCAAGCTGGCCTAGGGGGCGCGTCCTCATGGGAAGCCGGAAGAGGCTCTCGAGATGGCACAGCAGCCAACTCCCAGACGGACAGCAGGGACTGGCTGGAGTGGGCAGGGAAAGCCTGCCTCTGCGCCCAGGCTGGGTGGGAGGGGTGGGAGGAGGGCATTGCCAAGACCAAGGCTGAGGCCTTCTACTGTCCCCAGGTGCAGTCCCTGGGTGGAGGGGCCTACGCCCGAGGCTAGAGCTGTTTGGTCCTGAGTCAAGCTTCCGGAGCTCACTGTCTTGAGAGGCTCTGGCCTGCAGGGTCTGTAGCCCAATGTTAAGGCATCAGAAGGCCGGAGGGCTGTGGCAGGGAGCAGGAGGCCAGGGCGGAGTATTGGCCAGAGTGGGGGGCTGCGGCAAGAGACGCCCTGCTGCAGCAGACGGGAGAAAGAGAGGGCTGAGCCGTCTGGAACTTCGAAGTGTGGAATGGAGGCCCGAACAGGCAGGACCTTGAAGGAATCAGAGCTGGGAGTGGCTGGGTGCGGGGTCATGTGGGATGGCTTAAAAAATAATAAAAATTAGAAAAGGAAACAAAGTCAACTGTCAAAGTTAAAAAGGGGGCAGGGAGACAAGTCTCTGATCCTCACAGGAGGTCAGGGAAACCTCCAAGGCACTCAAAAGGCCAAAACACAGGAGTGACAAGGCAGGAAGGGACTCCCGAGAAAGAGCCAGGCCCATGAGAGGACGGCAGTGGGCAGGGAGAGGGCAGGCCTGGCCCCTCTCTCTTAAGGCTGTGTTCCCATGCCTGGAGCAGGCTGGCGGTGCAGAGCTGCTGGGCACCCCCACACTCCTTGGGCTCTGGCTTGTTGGTCAGCAAAGTCTTTCAGAGATTTCTCTATTACCCAAAAGAAAAAAAAAAAAAAAATTAAAATCACAAAACAAAACACCAGAAAGCCCCAAAGCAATGCGGCACAGACCCCGAGCATCCTCGGGGCCAGCCCCTTAGAAAATCCTCTTCCGCTTCAGGTAGGAGTCTGCGTAGTGGCCGCCGAGACCCTGGGAGTGCTGGCCCACGTAGCTGCCCTCTGGGCTGGGCTCGGGTGAGGGCAGCAGGTGAGCAAAGCTGCGTTTCTGGCCACCCAGGGGGGTCTGGAGACAGAGGGCATGGGGCGCCGAGTGAGGGGGCGCCACAGGGCGGGGACTCCCCAGCCCTGTGCGTCCCCACCCCCTGCCTGTACCTTCAGCAGGTGGCTGTGGCCATTGGGCCCTGGGCCAAGGCCCAGGAGCCCCTCACCGGTGCCCAGTGGGGAGGAGCCAACTGCCTGCAGAAGAAGAACACAAGTCACTTCCCCACTTCGGAGGCCGAAGAGGTCTGGCTCTCCCCCTATCGCATCTGCCACTTGCAGCTGTGGCCAAGGCACTGAGGTCCCCTGCACCCTGGAGGCAGGCCTGACAGCCCCCTTGCTGGCTAACCCCAGGAACCAGCTGCTCACCTTATTGAGGTGGCTCTGCTTGAGGCCAGCCTGCAGGCCACTGGTGAAGTAGGAGGTGGGTGACCCCGAGTAGAAGTGAGAGAGAGGGCCCCCTCCTCCTCCACCACTCCGCTCGCTGAAGCCACTGGGTGGGGGAGACATCTGCAGAGAGGGAGCAGCTAAGTGGCAAAGGATCCCCCCAAGACTCTGAGCTCGGACGTAACAAGCACTGACAACAGGACTGGGGACAGCTGGCATGTGAAGGCCGGCTTGGTCTTTGTCCTTCAGGGAACAGGGGCCTGCTGAGCACAGGCGGACTTTGAGTAGATGAACTTCATGGGGGTCAGTGATGAACTGGTCCAGTCTCGCCCAGCCTCCTCCCATGGCCTGCTGACCACCACCTACAGGAGCAAGGCCACTGGGACCACTGAGGCCCAGCGGAGCTCCTAGGTAACAGCAGAGAACTCTTACCCACCCCTTGCAGAATGATGAGAAATAAGAAAATGTATTTGTAGCCAGCCATGATGGCCTGTGCCTGCAGTCCCAGTTACTCAGGACTGGGACAGCAAGGGGTTCAGTAGAGCCCAGATGGGAGCCAGCTGAGCACCGAAAGAGACCTCATTGTGAAATAACGTTTGCTGGGCTCAGCAGCCGATGGGGCCACTCGTTACACGGCCAGATCTACCTGCTGCACTCAGGGCCAGGGTGCCCATGATGCCTCTTACCTTGTGTCGACTGGGTCCATGAGGCCCCAGGGCTGGTTCCCGGGGATGGGAGAAGAGCCGCCGAGGTCCCACATCCTGAGTGGAAGGGACAGAGACACAGGAGTTGAGTCTTTACCAGTTTCACCCTGGGCTCAGTTCTGTGGCTCAACAGCATCTGGGGACTTGGGGCAAACTTGGCCTTAGGGTCCGGTGAGCAGGTGGGGCAGCAGGAATGGGGCCAGGGGTGTGTGCTGCCCAGGGCAGGGCTGCCTAGGACCCCACAGTGACCCAGAGGTGGTCAGCAGTTCTATTTTCAGGAAGCCTTCCCATTTTCCTATTTGGCATTTACTTCAGTTGGTTTGCTTTAAGCCCATGTGGGCCAAACATAACAGGCATGGCCTGTGGGGGCACAGGGTTAAGTTTCTGACCAGGAGAAGGTTGGGATGACAGAAGGACGGCACAGCGGTCAGACAAACAGAAAGGGCAGCTAGGGCCTTGCAGGAGAGAAAGATGGAAGGAGAAGTCAGGAGAGACTGTCCAGGTCCTCAGGTAGACAGCCAGACAAAAAGCAGGGTTGACAGATAAAACCTGACAGGAGACCTGTGGCAGGGACCTGCAGTCTGCCTATTGCTTGGTTTGGCACAACCAGGACTAAAGAAACATGGCAGGAGAGCACACACCTGTCACCTCAGCACTCTAGGAGGCTGAGGCAGGAAGGCTGAAGCATGGGCAACTTAAGCAAGGCCCTGGACCAAAATTTAAATTTTTCTTTAAAAAGACTGAAGCTGTAGGTTGGTGTGTGGGTTCAATCCCCAGTACTTGGACTTTAGATCATTCTGGATTTTGTAATATATAATGAGGCATCTCAAGAATAGAACTCAAGTTGAAAGAGGAAGTTCATTTTCACTTCAGATACGTCTTACACGCACAGTGGGTCATTTTATACTATTCTTCGTCATATGTCTGCATTCTGACTGTGACCTGTTATGTGAGGTCAGGGAGATGAGGCGTGGTGCTCCAACAGCTTTAGAAGTAGTGAGGTATGGCAGGGCACACCTTTAATCCCGGGTACTCAGGAGACTGAGGCCAGACTGGGCCGCTGAGCAAGACACCATGCCATAATAAAAGTAAAACAGCGCTGCAGGTTATAGCTCCATGCTCCTTGGGTTCAATTCTCAGTACCACCAAAGGTGCATGTAGGGAATCACATAATCATCCCAGCACTCAGGAGGCTGATGTGGGAGGATGGATGGTGAGTTTGAGGCCAGTCAGGGCAGAGACTGCCTCCAAAAAAGTTAAGAATTTGGGAGGTTAAAGATTTTTGGGTTAGTGATGCCTAACCTGCATCCGTTTTTTTTTTGTTTGTTTGTTTGTTTTGGTCTGTTTTTATCTTTTTGAGACAGGATCTCGCTATGCAGTTCAGGCTGGCCCTAAGCTTACTTTGCAGCCCAGGCTGGTCTTGAACTTGCAATAATCCTCCTGCATCAGGCTCCCTCCAAACTGGGATTAACAGGCATGTACCACCACATACGGCTAGCTACTTCAGTTTAGAGAATTACCTGCTCTACAGGGAACAAAGGGCCACAGCAGCTGGCCCTCAGGGCTGCTGGCCCAGGGTGGCCAGGTACTCACCGAGGGGTAGTCAAAACCGTAGTTGTCAGACAGCCCAGGCTCAGGGGGCAGGCGGGAGCTGAGGGGGCTGAGCAGGCGGGACTTGAGCGGGAAGGCTTTGCTGCTGCTACCTGCACCAGCGCTTCCTCCTGGGACTGGGGGGGTGGGCAAGGGCCCCTCGGCTGGGCGCCGGCCTCTCGTGGTGCACCCCCAGCCCCGGGCCTCCTTGCCAGCCAGATTGCTAGCTGGGAGCAGGCTGTGTAGGTTCAGGTAGGGATTCAGGGGGATCCGGTAGTCCTTGGGGGGCTCCCCCAGCAGAGAGACCTAAGACAGAGGACTGGATTCACCAGGGGCACAAGCAGAAGGGAGCGCGGGGCAGGAGGCAAGTGTGGTCCAGGCACACAAGGCAGCCTTACCCCAGGAGGTGTGGGCAGGGGTGCATTGTCCTTCTGCAGGCCCCTAAGGCCTGTGCCTCGGAGCGCCCCAGGGGCAGGTGGTGGGGTGATCTGAGCCGCTGGAGGGCCCAAGCCCATGGACTCTCGGTCCCCCCCAGAGGGGCCCAGCAGCGGTGGTGGCTTTCCTCGTCGAGGTGGCAGCTCTGGGGCTAGGCCCCCACCTGCAGAGAGCAGAGTATCGCTATGGATCCAGCCCTGAGGCCCCTTCTCCCAGGGTCCTAGAGCCAGCAGGGCCAAAGCTGTCTCAGGGCATCAACATCAGGATGCCCCCAGCTGCCCTATGATGTGGGTACCCCACTTTCTTTCATTTTGGTGGAATCTGGGATTGAACTCAGGACCCCAGTTTCATTGACAGATGAAACTGAGGCCCAGAGAAGCTGAGTCACTGGCACAGGAGCACACAGCTGGGAACTCACCACTCCCACAGAGGAATGGGCTGGGAAGCAGAGAGTAACAGTGCCCAGGAAAGGTGGGGCGGGGTCAGCATTACCTGCTGACAGGTCCCCAAGGAGGGGGTTGGCTGGCTGAGGCCCAGGCTGGAGGGTGCCCATGGGCGAGTCTCCCAGGATCCCGGGCTTCTAGAATAGACACAGTCAGCTGCAGATGGGGATGTGGTGAACTAGGTAGCAGCCAATTTTTACCCCAAGGTCTTGGCAATTGCAAGCACACAGCATCCCTCAGGGCCAATGACACCCCCCATGCGCCCACATGCCTTTGGTGCCCAAGTTCCAGCACACCAGGTGTTCCCAGCATGCCTGGGCCACCCAGCCTCCTCATATAGCCACATGGTGTGTGACAACAACCAAGGGTTTTGGTTATACTTAAATCCTATAATGCTTCAAGTGCACAGATTCACTGCTACCACCAGACACCACCCCATCCATGTTAGGATCCCATCAAAGCAACCCACGGTACTGCCCCACACCTGTGTACATGTGTATGAGGGAAAAGGGAACTTCTTCCCTTGGGCTGGGGCTCTTGGGTCACACCCAGTTCAGGGCTACGATGACGCAGTTCAGTTTCCCTGACCCCTGACCTGGAGGGCCATGTGCTCTTCGCAGGGCAAAGGCAGACTCCACCCAGGGTAGAGGAGCGAGTTTCACCATTCCCAAGGCACGAGGGTGGTACACAGGTTGCTGGGCAGGGGAGGCAGGGCTGCCAGTGTGGGGAGCAGGGAGCCCTGCTATTACCTTGTGGCTCTGGGCCTGGAGGGCAAGCTGCAGCAATGCTGTGGACAGGGCCGGCCCACTAAGCAGTGGCATGGCTGGAGGTGCACCCAGAAGGCCTGAAGGAGATGCAGAGAAAGAGCTGAGGGTGGGGAGAGTCTTCAGGCGGGATGCCCCCTACCCCTACCATTCCACAAAGACCTGGCTGCAGATACAGGAGAAGCCTGATGGGGGCAGGAAGCCTGCTTACCCTGCTTGCCCCCCGCACCACTGTGGAGAAGGGGGTTGAGCAGCAGCTGCAGCGAAGCAGACGGGCCGAGGTTGTTGAGTAACTGCAGGATGTTGGGCTCAGGCAGGAGGCCCTTGCCACGGTTAAGGGCCTGAGGAGGGGAAAGGCAGCTCAGCATGGCCTGGTAGCAGCAGGCACTGCACACCCTCCTAGGGACCCCTCTCACACACTCACCGTGGCCTGGGCGGCGATGAGCGCTGCCAGCATGCTGCGGCCTGGAGGCCCCGGGGCACAGAAGGACACACGCAGGTTGCTGCCCCCCAGGGCTAGACCATCAGCCTGCTGCTGGGCTGCCTCAGCCATCTCAGCAGTCTCATACTCCAGTACCGCAAAGCCCTTCAGTTGCCCGTCCTGGCCACACGCCAGCTGTGGGGAGGTGTTCATGAGGTCGGGGTCAGACACTGCACCCATCTCGCAGGACAGCACCATCCACGGAGACAGACATAAGCCCAGCTCATGTACCAGCCCATGAAGCTGTCATGTTCTTCAGAGGTAACAAGTGAGCCTCAAACAGAGCAGCAGTGCACCCAAGGCTACACAGCAGGGACAGCAGAGGTGAGGCCTGACTCACTGCAGCCAACTCCACAAGCCTCTTGTCAGAGCCAGAGGAGCAACTCTGACTGGGATTCTCAACCACACCAGTTGGAGGGTCCTGGCCAGTGGCTCTGGTGTGTTCCCTGACTCCAGCTGAAGCTGCAAGGTCTCAGGGCCTGAAGGTTCGAAGGCAACCAACCAGAGGCTCAGTCCTAGCCATGCTGTGACTCCTCTCCCTCAGGCCCACACCATCAGCAGCCCTAGGCCAGCTGTGTTGCTGGTGACTGCTCATGCTATTAGGTATGTGACAGTACCTGCCAGTGGGGCAGGGCAGCTCCCCTACCCAACACAGCTGGATGCAGAGGCCACAGGCAACTGGGAGGTCAGTGAGGCTGACACCCACAACTGCACAACTCCACAAACCCATCTCCTGGTGCCAGAGCACAGTGGGACTGTAACTGGGGTGAGGCTGCTCAGAGGGAGCACATGCCGAGGTAGCACCCAGCCCTGGTCCCGCCTGGCAGCCAGCAGCCAGCTCCAAGTGTCCGGCCAGGGTTACTACACTGCAAAGGTGAAAACTGAGACTCAAGGCAGCCGCTTACTAGGCCACCCAGCCACAGCAAGTATCCCAGAAGGCCACACTGGTGCCCATGGGACCAGTCCATGTGGCAACGACTATCCATACTGCTGCCTTCCTTGTTACCTGTTTCACAGGTGAATGTCAGTTTGGGAACAATGGCATGTCCACCAGCAGCACCTGCCTCTAAAATGACACATGGGATAGCAGCAAAAGGAGAAATGTGTGTCCAAACAGGAAAGCGCAGGTGGACTTGGGAGGCCGAGGCAGCAGGATGGCAGGTCTAAACACAGACTGGAAAAATGAGGGAAAGCCTTTATGAAAATAAAATTAAAAAGGGTTGGAGATGCAACGCAGTGCTCCCTGGGATTAATACCCAGTACAAAAAAAGAAAAAATAAAATAAAATAAAAAGGCCAGTGAGATAGCACAGTGTACAAAGTCTCTGCTTAGGCAAGCGTAAGGACCAGGGTTCAATCCCCTGCACCACATGCTGCACTCAGGCAGAACCTGCCACTGAGACCAGGTGCAGTGGTGCATGCCTGTAATTCCAGAGCTGGGGACGCTGAAAACTCCTGTCACAAGTCTGAGCCCAAGCTGTGTAGTGAGACCCTCAACCAAATAAATAAACTAAGTAATTTTTTAAAAGTGCAGAAACTAAACTAAATCAGGCAAAATAATGGATTCAAACAAATGGGAAGCTGGATGTGGTGGCGCACACCTGTGATACCAGCACTGGGGAGGCTTATGCAGGAAGACTGCCTCAAGGTCAGGGCCAACCTGAACCAATAACCAAAACAAGTGAGGGAAGCAGAAACATATACACTCATTTTGAAATGGATAATGGACTCAAAGCACTAGATTAGGGAGTTTTTTAGATTCTGTAATATTTGTAGAGACCTTACTAGGGGCTGAGCATCTCCAATCTGAAAATGCAAAAGCTGAAATGTCTGAAATCTGAAACTTTTTTTTGTGTGTACAGGGGCTCACTCACTACGCAGCTTGGACTTGTAGTGATCCTCCTGACTTCTGCCTTCCTAGTGCTGGGATTACAGGCGTGCGCCACCATGCCTGGACTCCCATCTCTGGCTCAGCAGGCCCAGGGGCAGGGTGGTGCAGCATGCAGTGCCAGGGATTGAACCCTGGTCCATGCTTACCTCAGGAAGCGCTTAGTCCCCTGAGTTATACCCCCAGCCCTTGAAATCTGAAACTTTTTGTCTTTTTGAGACAGGGTCTCACTAAGCAGTTCAGACTGGCCTTAAGCTCACTTTATAGCTCAGGCTGGTCTCAAACTCACAACAATCCCAGCCTCCTGAGTGCTGGGATTACAGGCCTGTGCCACTACCTCTGGCTCAATCTGAAACTTTTTGAGCATGAAGTCAATACTCTACAAATTCAGTCTTGGAGCCCAGTGCAGTGACTTCACACTGGCTGCCTTGGCTAAGTCAGGAGGCTGAGGCAGGACTGCTTGAGCCTAGGGACTTGAGACCAGCCCTGGGCAATATAGTGAGATCCCAGTTTAAGAAAGACCGTTGTAGCTTTCAGCGTCTGCGCTTCTTGTTTCAGATTTTCAGGAAAAGAAGGCTCATTCTGTACAATTCTTCTGCAGCAGGGTCAACCAGAGAAATTGCAGTAGGGCGGGGGAACAGCCACTGCATTTTCAGGATACACTGACACTGAAATGTGACTGACTACATGGTCACAAAAATAAGTAGAATGCACTTTTCCCAACATCCAAAGCCTTATGATACCGGCTTTGTTTTCCTTAGTACTAATGACTTGAGCCTGGACTCATGTGACGCAAGCGCTCTACTGCTGTTACTTCCCAGTCCTTTGTATTTCCCATTTTGAGACAGGATCCTGCTGTGCACATCAAGCCAGCCTCAGCTTTCGATCTTAAGTTGGGCGAGGTGGTGCACACCTGTAACCCCAGCACTCAGGAGGCTGAGGCAGAATCATGTGAGTTCAAGACCAGCCTCTGTGACAAAGTGAGCGCAAGATCAGCCTGAACTGCTTAGTGAGACCCTGTCTCAAAAACAAAATAAAACAACCCTTCAGTCTTCCTGCTTCAGCCTCCCACGTGGCTGGGTTACAGCTGTGCACCACTGTACCTGGCTACTTTATTTTTGATGCTGGGGAGAGGAGCCAGGATCTCCTACATGCTGAACTACACCACTGAGTCAGACCTCAGCCTGTGGACCTGCTTTATTTCATTTATTTATTGTTTTAAATGTACTTAGGACAGGGTCTACAAGGGCCTCACTGCACAAATAGGAATCACAATGATCCTCCTGCCTCAGCCTCCCAAAGGCTGGGATTACAGGCCTGCGCCACCATGCCAGGCTATTGCCACAGCAAAATGTGTTGAGCCCTCCATATGCACTGTTTTTTTTTTTTTTTTTTTTTTTGTGGAACTAGGGATTGAACTCAGGCCCTTGCACTTGCCAGGGAAGCGCATGTTCCACTGAGCCATGTCCCCAGCCCCTAAAGAGAATTTTTTTTTGGAGGGGGGCAGAACTGGGGATTGAACTCCCATATGAGTTTTTTCAAGCAACCATGTAATGAGGTAATTAAGATATAAATGTGCCTGTGAATAAATGGCAGAAGGCACTGGAGTGGGTTCTCCAGTTCCTTGGAGCTCCTTTGTCCCATTAGGACAGAAGTGGGTTCTCCAGTTCCTTGGAGCTCCTTTGTCCCGTTAGGACAGAAGCCCCTTGCTGATTATCAGCACAATGCAGCGCCCACCTGACTCAAGTGCGGGCCCAGCTGGACAAGCTCTGACTGGCCCCTGGCCCATTGGGTGCCACACGCACCATCCCTGCCTGTGTCCTCATCTGAAAACTGGCTGCACCCAGGTCCACCTTGTGAGGCTGGAACTGAGATCAAGTAAGATGCTCAGCAAAGGGCTGGGGGTGCAGCTCAGGGGTCTAGCATGCACTGAGGCCCTGGCTTCTATCCCCAGCGCCATGTAATCAGATGACTAAGTAAACATCTGGGCAAGAGCTGGGTGTGGTAGCATACACCTGCAATCCCAATTCAAGAGGCTGAGGCAGGAGGATTACTATGAGTTCATGTGCATGCGCATTCTCTCTTTCTCTCTCCCCATATATATCTCCAGGGCTATATGCCGAGTTCAAGACAATTCTGAACTACACATTGAGACACTGCCTCAAAAAAAGAAAAATATGTAGGGAGCCAGGTGTGATGGTGCATATCTGTAACCCTAGCACTTAGCAAAGCTGAGGCAGGATACCATTCAATTCCTACCTATGCAATTTAAGGAGTCCAGGTCTCAAAATTTAATAAAATAAATTTTAAAAATGGCTAGGGATGTAGCTCAGTGGTACAGAGCTCCTGGGTTTGATCCTCCAGTACCAGAAAAAAAAAAAAAAAAAAAAGACTATTAAATAAATAAACAAATTACAAAGGGCCCTTCTCAGTCCTCATCACTGCCTAGGAAAAGTTACTGGGAGTGTCAGGGAGATAGCTCAGTGGAATAAGTGCTTGCCTGGCAAGTGCAAGGTCCTGAGTTTGATCCCTGGTACAGTGTGCAAAAAAAAAAAAGATTTAAAATGAAAAGTTATGGGGGCGTGGACTGGGGATTTAGCTCAGTGGCATACACACCTGCCTGGCTAGCATAAGGTCCTAAGTTCAAGTCCCTATACCCCCCTCAAAAAAGAAAAATATTATTGGAATTCTAGCAAATTAATTCCAATCTACCACTTGCAGTGCAATCCACAGCAACAGTAATGACGCTAAGGCATACTTATAGTTATGGGGAGCCATGGGGTCCTGAGTCCAGCTACACTGCCGACTTGAACAAAGGCTTCTACCCACCAGGGCCAAACCCAGGTTTTATTCATTTACAAAGAGGGGAGTGGCGTGAGGACCAGTGACACTGAGAATGGCTGGAAGTAGGGGAGTGCCGCCAGTGCCAGTGAGCGAGCGGGGCCAGGAAGGAGGCCGAGGTCACCTCTGCACTATGCAGAGAAGGTTCTGCAGAAAGAGTAATCTGCACGACAAGACTCAGATCACATCTCATGTTCTGGGGGCCATGCTTCAGCTCTCACGTGTGATCTTTCAAGCCCCACAAAGCCAGAGCCTCTTTCTCAAGGCTCAATCCCAGCTGACAGCACAAGGGAACATCGGAAGATCCAGGGAAACCCTGCCTGCCCTCTGCAAAGACTGCCACCAGCACCTCGGCTGGACCGATACGCATTGCTTATGGCCAGCTCTGCATACATGGAAAGCGGTCAGGCTGAGCCAAGGCAGAGACCACTGCTCCTCCTTCAAGGAGAGCTGGCGCCCAGGTGGTCAGTCCCGTACAATAAATAAATAGCTGCCTGGGTAACAGAGGGGGACCTCATCTAAGCAGCCAGGACGGTGGCACACACCTCTAATCCCACCACTTGGAAGCAGATGCAGGAGGACTGCTGCAAATTCAAGGCAGCCTGGGCTACAAAGCAAAAACCCTGTCTCAAAAAGCCTAAAAAAGTGCTCGTTTTGGCAGCACATGTACTAAAACTGGATGATACAGAAATGATTAGCATGGCCCCTGCACACAACCACCACTGAATTCCTTTTATTTTGTGTAGTGAAATTCTGTATGATTTCTTTTTTTTTTTTTTTTTTGCGGAACCAGGGATTGAACTCAGGCCCTTGCATTTGCCAGGCAAGTGCTTATTTCACTGAGCCATCTCCTCAGCCCCTTCATTCTCTTTAAAATAAATAAAAACTTATACCACCAATTTTTTTTAAAAGCCTAAAAATAAAGCCAAACAAAACAAAAAAGCAGTACTAGCCTCATTTCAGGATAGGGAAACTGAGGCACAGAGAACCTGCAGCAGGTCATGGCCCTAGTCCTCAGCCTCCACACCAAAGGACAAGGCCACAGAGCAAATTCAAGGCAAGTCCAGAGTCACTGTGCAGCTGAAAGGCCGAGCATCAGGCAGGACAGAGGCTCCTGCAGATGCCCCGCACGTAGCAGGTTGGAGCCACTGAAGGTTGCAGAGCCAGAGCTGAACCCAGCAACAGCCCTCTCAGCCCTGTGCTGGCTTGAGCATTGGGCTGTAGTGCTGTGATCCTGCTGTGCCCGACTGTATTCCCTGGGTGCATCCCTCAACCCCTGTGCCACTGTGTCCCCACTTGGAAATGGAACACTGCCTGCCTCTCTGGGCTGTCACAGAATGGTAACTGGCCTCGTTCCTGCCTGTGCACCTGGCCCAGGGCAGGACAGCACACAGAAGACACTGCTCCCAGTGCTCCTGCCTGCTGGGCTCACCTGGCAGAAGGTGGGGGTGTGCACGGCCGACAATGCCCGGCGCAAGGCGTCCACATCACTGAAGCCAGGGGGCAGGTGGTCCACGCAGAGGCAGCGTGAGTGCAGCAGGGCCGGTGTGAGCTGGCCTGCGTCTGTCCAGTGCACATAGAGTGTGCGTGGCCCCAGTGGCTTGCCCAGCAGGTCGGACTTGGCACGAGCGGCTGAGTCCTTCTTCATGTACTCAGCAAAGCCATATCCCTTGGAGTGGCCAGTGTGCTCGCTGTAGACCAGGAAGCATCGCTCCAGGCTGCCAAAGGGCCGTACCAGCTCCTCAAACTGTGTCTGTGTGAGGCTCGGGGGCAGGTTGGCCACGCAAAGCAGTGCATCCGTGGGCTGCAGCTGCACTGACAGCTCTCGCTCCCGCAGGTGGCTCTGGTGGAAGGCACTGATGGCCGCCTCAGCCTGTTCCCCATTCAGCAGGGTCACAAAAGCTGCACACATGAGGGAACATGGGGTCACTGGGGCCCCTGAAGGCCTGCTCCCAAACCCACACCCTCTGAAGAATGTGTGACCTCAGAACAGGGGCCCTAAGGACATCCCAGTTCCCACATGCTCTGGGCCTTTGAGCACAAGCTGGTGCCTGCTGCAGTCACCCTTAATCCCTTTACATCCCTACTTGCAGAATTTAACGTTTCTAAGGACTCTACAGTTACAGATCAACAAATCAATTTTGGAGGTAGTAAACCGAGGCTCAGAGAAGAAACAGGCTGCAGAGTTAGTCAGGGCAGCAGCAGGAATGTCACCCAAGGCTGCCTGACCAGGGAGAGCAGGTACTAAAAAGCCCACACTGGGAAGCTCTCTCAACTCCCCATCCCCTCCTGTTGCAAGGCTAACTTTCTCATCAGCCAGCTTTGAATGCATGGTACAACCATGTACATGGCTGTATCCTAAGAACCGGGTATATAACTGGTTCCACCAGGGCAGGGGTCACTGGAGCTCTTCAGTCTCTTTTGGATCTCAACCTTCCCACCTGTCCCAACAAGAATAACAGAGCCTCCCAGCAGCAGTTGGCTCACAGCAATGCCCACCAGGAGAAGGACCCTTGGACACCAACAGCCTGGCGATGGCACTGGCTCATAGTCCCAGCTCCCTAAAGTCTGAGGTAGGAAAAGCACCTGTCCAGAAGTCCAGGGCCAGCATGGGCAACACAAGGCCCCATGTCTTAAGAATCAAGTCAAATCGATTAGACCACAGCTGTATTCCCCCAGCACTCAGGGGGTTGAGGTAAGAGGATGGAGTTGTAGCCAGCATGGGCTATAGAGCAAGTTCAAGGTCAGCCTGGGATCCAAAGTGAGACTCCATCTCAAAAATAAAACAAATCAAATCAAACAAGCAGGCACAATGATGCATATCTGTAATCCAAGCTAAGACAGGAAGATGCAAGTTCTAGGATGTGCCAGACACCCAGAGCATCAACTGATTGCCTGTCATTTGCTGACAGCTAAAGTGAGGACAAACCAAGGTTCCAATTTGATGCCTGTCTGCCCTTGGCCCATGTAGGTCTCTCGGGGACACATTCACACCCATGTTAGATTCTCAGTAAAGGCTCTTGCCCACCTCTCAGATAGTTTTGAGAGAGGAAAATGATCAGGGTTAGGTCTGATCTGATGGGGCTCCTGGAGAAGGCAGGTGATAGCATAAAGTGTAAGAAGCAAGAAGAAGGCAGAGACAGAAGGACCAGGGACCAGGGACCAGGCAAAGTAGCTTGAAGGACGAGAGCAGAAAGGCCTGGGCCTGGTCAACTGGACCAAGTGGGTGCAGGGAAGGTGAGGCCAAGGTCCAGAGGAAAACACAGGGGTGCCCCAATGTGTGCATGCAGAATGCCAGCCCACTGGGTTAGGGACAGTGCTGGGAACAAAGTCTAGGAAATACCAAGCCAGGACTTCCTAATCTCCAGGGACTGTTGCAACCTGCCCTGGCCCACCCCGTGGTCACACAAACCTGTGCCTTTGTACTTGTCCACAAAACAGTACTTGAGCTCATAGTCACTGAGTAGGTCATGTACCTCCTGCAGAGAAAGAAGCGAGAGAACAAGGAGTCACTAGAGATGGAAGAGAACAACCCAGGGCAGCCTTCAGGGCTCAGCTGTGAAGGCAGATAAGGAACCACTCCACCTTGCGGACACATTATTTGTACCAGGCCATTCAGCCAACAATCCCTTCAGAGGTGGGACTACTCCCTAGGAACACTTGGCCTTCAGGGAAGCTGCCAAGCCTTACGGCTAAGACTCTACCTGCAGAATTTAACATTTCTAAGGACTCTACAGGTATATATCAACAAATCAATTTTGGAGGTAGTAAACCGAGGCTCAGAGAAGAAACAGGCTGCAGAGTTAGTCAGGGCAGCAATAGGAATGTCACCCAAGGCTGCCTGACCAGGGAGAGCAGGTACTGAAAAGCCCACATTGGGAAGCTCTCTCAACTCCCCATCCCCTCCTGTTGCGAGACTAACCTCATCAGCCAGCTTTGAATGCATGGTAATCTCTTACCTAGGTCTGTCCCCAAATCATGGCCTACTAAGAATCCCGGGGAACCCACTAGCCTGTGCCCAACGGTGGGTAAAGAAGGCCAATGGTAGGTGCGCTGCAGGCTAGAGTGGGGATTCCCAAGAGCAGGGACCTCTCCAGTTTACGGAGGCAGGGAAGGACAGGGCAGGGTAGGGCAGGGTAGGGCAGGGCAGGGCAGGGCAGGATATATGGTATTTTGCTCGGTCCAAAGAGCATCGGTAAGTCCTGCCCTATGTCATCCCAAAAGAAGGGCGCTCCTGGCAGCAAGATTAGCCAAGAGAACCTCCACAGGTCACCCCCTTCACTTTTCTGTAGATTTGAAGAAGGCTAGCAGGAACCCTCAATTTCCCAAATCAATCCACCTTCGGTGAAGGTTTCTACAACTTCCGGCTCTCACCTAGAAGCGTAAATCAAGTGTGTGAGAGGGAAGGGCATACTTCAACCCGGAAACTTCTGGATGTGAGGTCCCGCCACCCCGTAGAAGACGACTGGAGAAAAACACAATCTGACAAGGGATCACCCGGAATTCCTATTGCCACCCTTCCCAACTTGGCAGCCAGTTTACGATCCCCTCCTGCTAATCCAAAGCTGCCCGCCCCCTTCCATTCTCCACCGGGTTCACTCAGTTTCGCCCAAGCTAGTAGTAGTCGCCCTTAGCAACGTTCTCCCTTAATCCGAAATTGGTTTCTCCCTTCACCACAGCCCCCCACATCTCCTTCGTTCTTGGACTCTCCCAACCCAGCGAGTATGCTTGGACACCCCCGCCGGCGCCCCCCTTCAT
>PVKA01013434.1:0-55024 GCA_004027165.1 Ctenomys sociabilis | reverse complement strand
TTTTTTTTTTTTTTTTTTTTTTTTTTTTTTTTTTTTTTTTTTTTTTTTTTTTTTTTTTTTTTTTTTTTTTTTTTTTTTTTTTTTTTTTTGTCTTTTTGAGACAGGGTCTCACTGTGCAGTTCAGGCTGGCCTTAAGCTCACTTTGTAGCTCAGGCTGGTCTCGAACTCACAACAATCCTCCTGACTCAGCCTCCCTAGTGCTGGGATTACAGGCATGCGCCACCACGCCCGGCTCAGAAGGTTTATCTTTAAGCCAAATATTCTCTCTGCCCACTGATGATACAAGAAGCAACATAATTAATGAACAAGTTAAAGTAATCTACATAAATTATTGTCATGAAACAAGTCTTTTTCGTGGAGAAGGAGGAGAGTTGAAAGAAAATGTGTAAAAGTGATGAAAACTTGTATGTTTTCACACTTGACACTGACTCTTTCTAGTTATCAGAGCACATGAAATTAATTTTTTTAGAGTCCATTCCATTTTTAACTTAAAATATTTAGCAGTGTATATTAATCACAGTAGGTTTTATAATAACAAATAACATTATTTCAGCGATTTGACACAACAAACATTCACACAAAGCTTAAGGTAAAATTTTTCTGAGACAGTGACACTTTCTCCTATAATTTTTTAATTAGTACCCTTTGGTTATATAGAGTAAAAGGCTTCGTTTTGGCAGATTTGCCCATACTGGTACCATAGTTTAATCATTCTCCCCCTTCTCCCCCCCCAAGTCACCCTCCCCACTAGTTTCATGTGTTTTGGGGACAGGACCAATGCGGAGAGTGCATTTTGGTTATATACAACCTCCTGTTTCCAGTCCTTACTACCTTTTCCCTTCCTCTTGTCTGTGAAATTGTTTTCAATGTCAAGTGGGAAAAAAAGATATAAGTTCTAATTAGCTATGGTAAGACCTTACTCAAATAAATTTAATTATCCTCCTTCATCCCATTCTCCATCCTTTGTATATCAACAAAAAAAATCCGTAAACGTGACCTTGGGAGCGAGGTCACCGCCGTGCGTGTTTCAAAGCGCTTCGGAATGCCCGCAAGTTATCGTGTATCTGCGGCTTGCGCTTAACCCAAGTACACCCCTGTGCTGCTGTCCCCACCACAGGTGTCTCTGGTGCATCTCCTGAAAACAGTTCGGCTCCTGCGCCTTCTGAGGCTTCTGCAGAAGCTGGACCGCTACTCTCAGCACAGCACGATCGTCCTGACTCTGCTCATGTCCATGTTTGCGCTCCTCGCCCACTGGATGGCCTGCATCTGGTACGTCATCGGCAAGATGGAGAGGGAGGACAACAGCCTTCTCAAGTGGGAAGTGGGTAAGGGCCTGCCTTTGTCGCACTTTCTGTTTTTAGCTGCAAAGGGTTGTCTAGGATTTGGAGGAGGTGTGGAAGATGAATCTATAAATGTAT
Source organism: Ctenomys sociabilis (assembly GCA_004027165.1). Classification (NCBI taxonomy): domain Eukaryota; kingdom Metazoa; phylum Chordata; class Mammalia; order Rodentia; family Ctenomyidae; genus Ctenomys; species Ctenomys sociabilis. The sequence goes on along the minus strand of PVKA01013434.1, from coordinate 53,606 downwards.
TTCCTCTTACTGCCACTGTCTCTCTCTCTCTCTCTCTCTCTCTCTCTCTCTCTCTCTCTCTCTCTCTCTCTCTCTTTCTCTTCCCTACCCCTCATGATGCTTGTGATCCTTGTGATTTCTTTCAAAAAAAAGTTTTCTGGAACAAACTTGTGGTTTAAAAAAAAATTAGAGGGTTAAACTTTCAGCCTAAGGTAACTTGAAAAATATCCAAGCTACTCAAAATGACCAGCTAGGCTGTAGAGCTGTTTACATAAATATCATCTGATCTCGTTTTGACATATTTCAATGCAGAGCTAGTAATGGTGACTCACAAGGAAAATGGTAAGCATGATTTTAAGCCACAAGAAAATAATCCGTTGTATTTGAGGTGTTTGTGAATAACAAGAGCAACGTTTGTCTTTCTGCCCATTAAAATAAAAACAAAACAATAATGATGGCATCTACTTCACATTGGGCTCTCTTTAAGAACATGTGATTCCAGGGCTGAGAAAGTATAAGCTTCTGAGGTCAATCCCTTGTACCCAAAAAAGAGAAGACTCTATGATTCCAGAAAAGACCCGATATTTACAAAGAGCATTTGTAAAATTTTTGATCGCTATACTCTATAGTTCAAAAGCAATTTTTCAAGTGTAATACAAATTTTGCATAAATAAATCTGAGCTACTACACACATGAACACGTTTTCAAACTCATCTTACCCATCACAAATTCAGAGAAAAATACATTTCTCAAGGCATAACCCTCATGATAAAATATCTACCTTGTTCTCATAGTCATACTGAGAGAATTGTCATCAAATCCTGTGTAAGATGTTTTTTAATCTCAGTCTGACACTTATCCAAAGAATCTGTTTCTTAGTTCCATAGAAAAATCCTTCACTTATTGTTTCCACCAAAAATCGATCTTGAAGTTTTGAAAGAAATTCAGACCTTCACACAAGATAAAGCCACAGGAGACTTCTGAGAGACAGAAATTCCCCAGCTTCTCCTACCAGCACTCTGTGACAGAATTCATTTGGAATATTCCCACATTGGCTTTCCTAAATGTCACTCTTTCACCAGAGGACATACACAAAGCCCTCAGAGGACATCACTGGAGATCTTAGGAAAGAAGGGTCAGGAAAGTTGGATCTCCTGTCTAGCTTCTTTAAAAAGGCCTCTACACTTTTCTACTTTATTTCTGAATTGCACTAAGCAATTCATACATTCTGATAATTTTCTCTGCTGAATGCCTTTCTTATCTTTTTTATCAATGAACATTTTTATGCTGTACTGTGGATCTCAATTCTCAGAAGCCAAAAAGAAAGGTAAATAAACTGACTTGTGGTCAGCACCTGATTCCCTTTGAGACATGACCCAATTTCCTGCAGGCCCCAGACCTATACATATATATTAATTTGTAAGCCTTGTCTAGTCTGAGAGTCTCCAGATGGGGAAATTCAGTTTATTCACGCTCTCAAATTTAGTTACACAAAGAAAGCTTTTTGTCATCTCCAACATGTCAGTCCTGCCTCAGATGTACAGTTTAGCTATTTTTTTCCCCACAAACATGCAGAGGTATTCATTTAGCAAAACAAAATTTAGAAAAGAAACAACCTCCTAAGCTGCCAATGTGCCGCTCCACTGGTGCTGCTGTTATGGTTGCTAGTAATGAGTGGTTGAGAGCTGAGGTGTGCCCTGAAGAGACAGCATTGGCATGAGAGGGCGGCAACTGACCGGTAGTTTTTCAGTAAGTCTCACCATTCTAAGCACTGGTTTCTGCACTATAACATAAGCTAGTTCACCACAGAACTTCAAAGCCTATTTTAGTATCCATGGTTATGGCTCCTGTAGAAAAACAAAGTCAATATTGTATGCTTCATATATTTCCATATATATTGTCCTGGAGCTTAGGGCCTACGTAAGCCATTAATTGTTACAGTGCTATGCCCAGCTAGTCTTAGGGTAGGTCTGCAAGGGCCTCCTAGGCTTATGGTATGTCAATGAATTTATTAAACTATTAGTTATAATAAGAATAACTAAATAGGAGCCAGTGAGACAGTGTAGCAGACTAAAGCACCTGCTTAGGCAAGCATAGGGATTGGGGTTCAATTCCTGGTACCACATACCATGCTGGCCCTGCCCCTATATGCACTGAACCAGCCATTGAGACCAACCGTGGTGGTGCATGCCTGTAATCCCAGTCCTGGGGAGGCTAAAAACAGGAGACTCACCATGAGTCTGAGCTGCATAGTGAGACCCCGTAACAATCAAATACATTAAAAAAAGAATAACCATTTTCAGAGAATTAAATTTGTTATCCAAACACCTCGCAGAATATGACTACAGAGGCAGTATAGTCTGTAAACATTGTATTTTTAAGACTTTACCTTCCTATACAATTCTTTGTACAATTCTATTCATTTGAAACATTCTCCAGCTGAGATTTGTATATAAATTAAGTAATTATAACCTTCCCAACTAACTTTCATAATGAAGCAGCAGAAAGTCTAGTTTAGTTTTTACTGTGCAGTTTATTCATTAATAATGTTTTACCTTTTTTGAACCAATTAACACTCATCAAAAAGTGCATCACATAAATAAAATCCGGTGAGCACATCACTGTGTCTACTTAACATACAAAAAATTCCTTTCTACTTGTTGGTCATTCCCCTGAAATGATTCTGTGCTGTTTTTAATCACTGGTAGGCCAACTACATAAGAGTGTATTTCAGTATTTTGCATTAGACTAAATTAAAGATAATATCCAAAAGGTACTCCATGTCTTTCATAACTCATAGATTTTAACATGGAAAAAATTCTATTCATGGACTTACTACATCATAAACTGTGAAATGATTTCCTTTGTTTTATTATTTCAAAATGTTATATTCTTTCTTTATGTCATTTCATATTATTATCTATTTCAATACTGTAATTTAGGAAATTTTAAGGTTTTTTCCCTTATTTCATACAGAATTATAGATCTACAAAGACATGAGGGCAACCTTTTTATTTGATCAGATTGGGTTAGATTTGCTCAGATTCTCTTGAGTGCCAAGATGGAGTTGGTTGGTCCAGTGTGACTTCTGCTTTGGCCCGCTGCCACACAGAAAGGACACACACAGAAAAGTGACTGAGTCAATGCTCATTGTCTTTTAAATGCTAAATGACCATCATGGTATGAGAGTCGAGATTCCCTACATCCTTGTCTAGAAAGCATTCTCATAATTTCATATGTTATGCAATTATAGGGAATGACTCATTAGCAAACTCTTTCTGCCTAGGAAGATTAAGAGACAAATACAGTGATGATTAAATTTTTATCATTCATTAGAAAAATATGTTTTGGCACTCACAGCATGCTTACTTCTGTGCTAGATACTAAATAAATGAGAGTGCATTCTACAAGAAGAATGTACATAGATGAATGACAAATAACTCTAGTTATAACACCAGCAAAGATTTCTAGAGATGACCTTAACTGTATAGTGTGGCCAGGTCCTGTCTTTACAAATGCTGAGGAAAGGACATCTGTGAAAGCCAGAACACGCCGTGTGAAGCAGTTCACACAGTGTAGAACTGCTAGAACCAGTGTGAAGGGCAAATAGTGAGGAGCAACAGGAAGCTAATAAGGCTGAAAAGATAGGTAGGTGGGTAAGGGTCAGATCCTTCAAGACAGTTGAAGTGCCGAGCTTTAGAGCTTGTACTTCATCTTAAGACTGTGGTAAGACAGAGTTGTTGCTTATGCAGAGGCCCTTTTGTCTCTTACACAGGACACCAGAAAACAAGAAGATGGTTCACTGTGCTTCACATGCAATCTGCAAATTACCCACCATAACAGTGTCTATGTTTAGGGGGCTGTCAGTTTTAAACTGCACAATATATGTGAGGCACATTGTATTCTACCTGACACCTACTAACTGCTAAATAACTATTAGTTATTTCAACTATCATTATAATATTATTATGGATGATCTATCTCAAAACTTAGAGTTTCTTTTGTAATAAAGACAGGCTCTGGTATATCTTAATCCTGTTTGGAGTAGGCTTATCCAGTGTAGACACATAAAAATTTGTCTGTATCAATGAATTCTCAAAAAAATATATGTAGAGAAAAAAAGAATTAGGTTAGGCACTGCTTTCAAATTTTCATTGCCATTGACAATCTTAATCCTAAATCTCCTCATCCTTATTAGATAAAATGTCATAGAAGCTGCTCAATGTGAACACGTCTCTGGTTATTAACTGCTTAGTTATCATCTATGAGTTTCATATAAAGAAAATGTGTCCAGGTTTGTGGTGCTGTGGTCTGATGATGTCAATAACTAAATCACACTTTCTTTCAGAAGAATTCACTAGTACTGTACTTTGAAGGTTTTACATAAGTTATTATAAAAGTTTTAGGATGACTTCTACCTAAAATAATTTCAGTTCAAGAACATACGAGACAAACAAAGGAGGAGTTCTACAATGAAGGTCTATAAGCCACTAAAATAGACACTAGTGAAGAATACCTGACTTTACTATCTTAAAAATGCCTTGGATTTTAATGTGCACCAGAGTCACCTGTGCATTTCCATACAATACAAATTCTAATTCAGTAGTCCTGAGTAGCTGAGATTCCTCCCACTTAATAAGCTCTTCTGTGATCTGACACCTACTAACTGCTAAATAACTATTAGTTATTTCAACTATATATATAAGGAAAATTTGTGTACCCCAGGGTTTCTGGTCTTCCCCTACACTTTGAAGAGCAGGGTTTTAAACAGTCTTGAGAATCTAAGGAAGGTTTATGTTCTCTGTAATTAAATGGTCCCAACTGCAGCTGTTCAATGATTCCTTTCCTTTTTCTCTGCCTCATCCTTTCTCAGTCCCTAACATATCAGCAAATTTACTTGACCATGGCTTATTCTTAGTGGACCAGAGACATCCACAAAAAAGCAATTAACCTCAATGCCAAGCAATATAGGAAAGCCTTTCAAATGACACAATCAAAACTATTTTATGTTGCTGTTAGTTCTGGGAAATTGAAAACAAATTCTATTAGGTTTAAAAGGATTCTAGAAAAGAGAAAATATATCCATGTTGTAAGAACAAGATTAATATATATATAATATATATATATATCCTGAAAAGCAAATGGAGTATTATTAAAACTAGAATTTTCTTCATAGTTTGAGTTTAAAAAGATGAAGTCTATATGACTATCCATGATGAAGTTGAATTATCTCTGCAATGTGATCTACATTTAAAAATCATTTGCTCATAGACAATGAGGAGCACAAAAATTTAGTTTTTAATTCTATTATGTTCTCAATCCTTTGAAAGAAGATTTCTGGATTTCAGATCGCAGATAAGGCATGTCAGGTATGGTCCATTGCTATGACTGGTTGAAGAGAAAAAAATATTTATTCCTGGAAAATCTTCACTACACAGTTTCCAAATATGCTGACACCTCATACAAAGCAGTCCAGGCCACAAGGGGTCTGTTGTCACCTTTGAAACCTTGCATATGCCCACCTTCTATTTAAGAACTGGTCGATCATAGCAGCATACAATGAGCTCCCAGAGATCAGAAAAAACAGATTGAACTTTAACCCAAAAGCTACATGAATTTATTTTGCCTCATAATCTTTCCTTTTTTGTACTTTTTATTACAATTCTGTTAGGATTTTGACTTTTGGGGGTTAGATATATGTTTTAGGAAAACTTACTATAATATACTACTACTACTACTACTAATAATAATAATAATAATAATAATGTTACTCTTTTTAAAATACAGGATATCACAGGCATACACAAAAATCCACAGCAGGAAGAAATTATTCTCTAAAATATAAGTGTCCAAAGATACCTAAATCATTGATGGGCTTAAATAAGATAATACATGTGAAAGTGTGCAAACTTAAAAGTGTTATACAGTTATGATGTCATTAGACTTAATAGCATACACATACAAGCACATATGAATATGTGTGTGCATCAAAGAACATATCTCCCTCTCCCTACCATACTTTTTGCCAAGCCCGTATCTTGTGTTCTTTGCCTGACACCAGTCACAGTTTGCAGAAACATCCATATGTGCAATATAGTTATTAAACGGAGTAGCGCATGCAGGAGGAGCAAGGAGACCACAAACAAAGCCTCTGTAGCCGTGCAGTAGATCACTCCACTCAGATTAAGAGGAAGAAGTTCTGAGATCACTCCTTCAGCATTTGGAGCTGAGTTACATTGTTTCTGTAACTCTTTATAGTATATCATTTATATAGAACCGTAGGTATTATTCCTTGACAGCTGAACTTCTACAAAGTACAAATAATGAACTCTCAGAAAGCAGAAATCAGGATTCCGCTTCTACTGAAAAATCATATTTCTTTTAGAGTTTATTACTATTTGACTTTCTTTGGTATTCAAATCACACTTGAGGAAGAAATTGTTAGTTTTTTTCTTATAAAACTTTATAAAACCTGACAATCATTATTATAAGTATTAATACTACCAAGTGTTCATAAGCATCACATATTAAGCCATTTATTTTTATTCAAGATCTATTACATAAATATAACATTATTTAAATTATCTGCTCCTTTTGAAAATCTGCCACTACCCTTTTATGCATAAATCAACTTGTAATTCATGTGTAATTCTGTTTCTTGACAATATCATGAAAGAGATGGTTGTTTTCTTATTTTCCCCCTCTTAAAGTAAATTGTTTATTATTTCTTTTATTCATTAATTTTAATTGGTTTTAAATATGTGTTGTGATATAGAAAAATTATAACACATGAATATATATGATCTATATAGAATAATTTAATTTTGGTATTGTGCGTATGGCATTGCTCAAAAAATAGTCTAGCTATTATCAGCTATTGTCCCAATCAAGAAAGAACACACTGAAAACTTATAAATCAACCTATTCATAATTTATTAGGAAAATAATTATTATGTGAATAAGCCTATTGATATTGACTATAGGTATAAATACTAAGAATTCACTAAGTCTAAGTTCGTGATTTGAAATTTCAAAGTGGTTATAGAAAGCACAGTTCTTGGACCACTCACACTAAACTTTTTAAAGCAAATATGCCAACTAACTTTAATTATACACTCAACTTGATTAAGAGACTCAGGGACAGATGACTGGATTATAGGAGTGCTATGCTCATCGTAGCTGGATAGGCTGCTCAGAGCTCAGACAAGGCAGAGGCAACTTTGGACACTGTGTCTCCTCTGGTTCTCTTGCCCTGTGTTCTGCTTCCCAGCCACAGAGAAACCAAATACCTTTACTTCACTACTCCGTTCTACCTTCATGTTTCTGCCCTGGAGTCAGCCGATCCTGTACTGAGAACACAAGCCAAATGAAACCCCTCCTCTTTTAAACTGTAGGTGTTGGGTATTTCCTGCCGGCAACAGAAAACTGAGCAAATCACTAAAACAGACATGTTGGAGAAATAAACTTTGATGACAGAAGTAAAACCCAGAACCACAATAGCATCTTCTTGAGGCCAACAAACTTTGAGCAGCTAATACTTTATGGGTGGGGCTAATTATTATTCTCTAATGAAGACACAGTCTTGGGTACCTTACTAAGATTTTATAAAGTACCTAGTATATATTTTTAATTAAAATCCTTGTGCTAGCTTTCCTTTTATGCCTCCTATAACATTTCTAATATAGACTGAAGAGCCCCTCTTTCTCCTAGTGCCTTGGGAGTTGTGTGAGTTGCAATGAGTCAGGATGCTAGTAATGTATTTTCATTTTCTTGTTATCTAGTAAGTAGCACTGGGGAAGAAGAAATATAAGCAGTAGTTTGGTAGGCATGGTGGCATATCCCCATAGTATCAGCACTCAAGTTGCTGAAGCAAAGGGACCCTGTGAGTTCCAGGCCAGACTGGGCTACACAGACTTCAAAGCTAACCTGGAGACACTGTCTTTAAAATACATATATTTGCAATATCATGGGACTTTATTTTCCTTAATTTTACCAGGATACGAGGAAGAGTTAATCATTGCAACCCATCTCCACTCTCTGTCTTACTCCCTTCGTCTGTGTCGTTGGCTCAGAAAGTTGTTCAATCATGTTTTTGTCTTCTAGCGAAGGTAAATTGGTATTGCAGTGCTTACAGCTCTTTCTCAGCCCAAAATCCTTCCTAGGAGCTGCTTTCTTGTCTCATTTTGGGCTTTTATCCCTCAAGGAATCCTTTTGGTTCCTAAACGTCCTAGGCTCTACCCTGGACCTAGATTTTGCAAGCCAGAGTCCCCTTTGGGCACTTTCCCCAGAGTCGTTTTCTGAGGCAATACTTCATTGGCACTCACTGGCTTCCTATACTTCTAAAGCATCTTTGACCTCTGCCCCAGTAGTTTTCTTGTTGGGCTCCTGAAGCCACAGATTGTAGTGGGCACCCGGCTCATCGGGTATCATGTGCTGCTACTTTTAAGTGACTTCAAATTTAAAGACATATCACACAGGAGATAACCAGTTAAAGGGTAGCCCAGAAGGTAATATAAACATTCAAACCAGAAGAAATGTTGTTTTAATAGTCAAGAGGAGTGTCCTGATCTAATTTGGATCTCATATAATTAATTAATTAATTTTCCAAATGTCTAGCCACTTTACCACTTTTATTTATCAAATAAACTATTTATTGACACTAATTAATTATATTTTAATCATACTTAATTATGACTTGTGATGGCTACTAAGGTTCATTTTTCTTCTAGTGACAGACTATTACACCAATATTTAATTATTGTGCTTTTTAGAATTTGGTGCAGCAAGTACAGTGGATACCATTTTAGCCGACTTAAGTCATTTAAATCAGTACTAGAAAAGAGTTACTGACTGCCTTATAAATCAACATAGCATTTTAGTTCCAATTAATTTTTGGAAATTAAAATGGAACAAATTAATTCTCTATTTACATGTGTTAGGCATGCAAGATAAATTCATCTAATCTATTTATTTAACATATTAGTTTATATAATGAAGTGAAATTATATAGTTTCACACATGCAGGTTGTACATATTTTTTATTAAGTTTATTTCTAACAATTAATTTTTTTTGTTCTTTGATGAATGAAATAAGTTTTCTTTTAATTTTGGTTCAGTCATGACCATATGAGAAAATTTAGAGCCAGCCAGATAGCTCAGCAGTTTAAAGCACCTGCTCATGCCGATGCAGGGACCAGGGTTCTATCCCTGGCCTGCCATGCCAACCCCGCTCCTGAGGTGTGCTGAGATGGCAGCTGAGACTGGGCATGGTGACGCACACCTGTAATCCCAGTGCTTGGGAGGCTGAAAACAGGAGGATCACTGTGAGTCCGATCTGTGTAGTGAGACCCTGTAGATCCTTTACTAAATACATTTAAAAAAAAAAAAAGAAAGAAAAGAAAAGAAACAAGCAAAAAGGCAGAATCGAAACGTTTGGTCATCAAAACCAATTTGGTATTCATCAGATAAATATTTTTGTCAAATTGATATCTCTTAATGAGTAACTCACAACATAGAGATGTTAATAAAACAATTTCATTAAGCTTGACATCCTGAAAGGTAGAATATCTCTTTTCTAAAGAATAAAAACTAGGGTGACTACCCACTCGGGGCCCCCTTCCTGTCCCTGTCTTGGACAGGAGCTTTCTTTCCCTCAATAAATATATTCTGCTAAAAAAAAAAATAATAAAAACTGGGGGCCAAGGAGATGGCTCAGTGGAATAAGCACTTCCCTGGCAAGTGCAAGGGCCTAAGTTCAGTCCCCAGTTCTGCCAAAAAATAAATAAATAAATAAAAACTATTCACCAATTTGGCCAGTCAGCCCAATTTAAGAATGTCAATTTTTACCATTTTATAACTTTAATGGAAATTAATTAAGGTTCAGTCTCTTCTATTCCTCTCTCTTTTTCTGTCTCTCTCTCTGTTTCTCTCTCTCTCTCCCTCTACCCTCCATTCCCCCATTGTATCTTCCTTCCACACAGAAACTCATTATGACCATGATATTTGTAAAAAATGACCTTTATAATATGACTCCTTTACACAGGTCACCAAGCATGTTCTTAAAAGAAGACCACAGATAGTCACATATCCTCAGTTGCTAACTAAATACTGTAACACTGGGTTATTCATTTACATAAGTATCCCAAATTCTTCTCATTCCTAATATGCTATGGTATTATTTTATGGATTTCATTAGATATGTTTGTGCTGCTGTGTACAAATGATTTCGTATGAAGCACACAAAACACTCTATTGGAGCCTGGGGTCACATAACCTCACTGATGACATGATCACAGCACGAACCGTGTGCTACTTGACTCTAAAACCATTTTCTGCATTACCCCCCAATGGGTCACAAAAGGTCACCACATATCCCAAAATACACCATTTCAGCCACAGAAGAGTTTTGCAACCTGTAAGCCAAAACCAACATATTTTAAAAATTAATGAAATTAGCTAGCACTAAAACATAATTTTATGGGCAGATAATAAAATTAGAAACACTGCCCTCCTTCTGTGTTTCAAAAGCTCATATCCCAGGCACCTTGACTGAATTCCATTTCAAGTTGGAAAATGCTGAAAATGAACCAGTTTCACTGACCACAAACGACAGATTTGCAATACAAAGTTACAAAGAATTTCACAGGAACAAAATCAGGTCTTGTAGTCACTTAAAAAAACACTGCCCTTTGAATAATAGCAATAACAGTAGCAATACCCACTGTAGCAATCAACCAAAAGTATTGAGGACTTACTAGTCACTTTGCATTATTTAGTCCTCATTAACAGCCTGATGATGTAGATTAACTTCTTTCTATTTTGAAAACTGTGTTAGAGAAGTAGCTACCACAAATGCATGCATACAGTGAGAGGAAGTGTTAGGCTGGATTCAGAACACACCTTATTCATTTTGTTCTGTGAGACCAAACATAGTTGCAAAGAGTACTATTAAACCAAAGGTTAATTTTAAACATCTTTCACATAGACTATTAACATAGATGTCAAAACTGCATAAAGGTAGATGGGCCTTCACTCTTACTTTGGACATTAACAATATAATGGATCTTTCAGTGTCTAATTTTTACCTGTTTGCTTGAATGCAACAGAGAATAAAAGTGTATAAAATGTCTATCCTGGGGTAAGGGATATATCTTAGTGGCACAGCACCTGACTGGCCAGTCAGCACAAAGTCCTGAGTTCAATTCCTGGTACAAAAAAACATCTATCAGGATGTGAATTCAGTGGTTTTTGCAGAATGCCCTTTTAAATCTACTTTGTAGTGAGCAGGATTCTGGGTCTTGAGTTTCTGAGGGATTAAATTTGAGTTTTGTTTCTGTCGTTTCTGCTTAAGTGAAAACACAAACAAATAAAAAGAACAACAATGACAAAAACACTCTGTGTCCAAATAGAAAGGACTTTATTAGCAAAGAGATTTTATTAGCAAGAATTTTGGCAGCAACCTCTTTAAGGTTGAAGACTGTAACACATATTTGAATCCTTTCTTCTGTTAGTGACTGGTAAAAAAAAAAATCCTAACTATAAAGCAAACACCCACACATATACACATGACAAAAAAAAGGAGAAAAGAAGTATTGAATATTTTATGCTAGATGTGTAATTAGATTACATCAAATGTTTAATTATCTATTTCCTATCATGTAACTATGATTTATGCTCATGTTCATTAAAATCTCACACGGGCAAATTATTTCAGTAGAAATTTTTTATAAATGCAAAACTGCTTTATTAAAACATTCAAACAATTAGAGTAACAAAAGGGAAAGTTTTTATTAGTGTGAGAGAAGTGTGTGAGACCAATTACCTAAAAACAGAATTAAAACTCCTTTTCATAAAAATTTACATCTCTGGATGAAACACTTGGAATGTATTGTAAAGAAAAACATTTTCTACATCTCTGCCTTTTGAGTTTAGATAAAAATGCCTAAAATACTGTATTAATCCATTAAGTCTCACAGCCTGTGCTCTCTCAGAAGGTAATAGTGCGGATCACAGCCAGAACCCTCACCCATCATTTTGTTTTTGGTTTGCTTTTTTTCTTTTTTGGTGGAACCGTGGATTGAACTCGGGCCCTTGTGCTGTCCAGGGAAGTGCTTATTTATTCTGCTGAGCCACCTCCCCGGCCCCTCACCAATCATTTTTATGTTAATCATCTTTTATTCACTCTTTCTCTAGAGTGATAATTGGACACTTATAAATGTTAATATTTGTTTGGTCCCTGTACCATGCATTTTGATCTCTGAATTATTTGCCAGTGCTTACAGAATTTGCCAAAGTGTTGATTCCCAGAGTCTCTGGGAAGATCAGATATGACCATGAATGTTGGTGTTGCAGTGAGGTAGTGGTGAGTTTCCTCAGGTGCCATGTGCCTTTTCTACTTTTCCAGAATTTAAACTCATCAGTGTCTAGTATAAATGCCATGCCTGCTTCATCCAGGTATGCCTTATTTCAATCTCTACTAAACCTTTTATTTTATAATCCCAAGTATTCATTGATTTTCTACCGTAAGCAAATTAATACACTGTGAGTTTCCTGCATTCAGGATACATTTCATGCATTCACAGTGAGCCTCTCCCCTAGCATGCTTTTTAATGAAAGATCTTTAAATGTAAAACTCACCTTTTGAGGCTGATCCAGACGCTGTCTTCAGAGATTTTCAGAGGAAAATACCTCTACTTCTTTATATACCAGGTCACATGCTAGATGGCTTAAGCAATGTTACCTGGCCTTTTCAAGTTGTTTTTGTTTTGATGCACTTTCACCAAGTTGCCCAGCAGGCCTTGAATTTGCAACTCTTTCTTTTTTTGTACAGGGTCTCACTACGCAGCTCAGGCTCATAGTGATCCTCCTGTTTTCAGCCTCCCCAGTCACGAGGTTACAGGCCTGTACCACCATGCCAACTTGGTCACCTGCTCAGTGCGCCCAGGGGGAGGGCAAACCCCGGTCTCTGTATCGTTCTAAGCAGGCATTTAGTCTGTTGAGCTATCATGCTGGCCCTGAATTTGCAATTCTTATACCTTATTCTCTCAAGTAGCTGTGCTCCACCATGACTGGCCTCTTTATGAACTTGGAACTTTTAAGGAAGTTTTTACTTTACACATTTATGCCAAACTTCTTTGTCCTTTCAACTGTGGGGACACATTGGTCTCTCCATAGTCACTAGGAGAAAATGATGTGGAATTTAAAATTTTAAGACAAGAAAATAAAAGTTGAGATCAAGCAGAGACCTATTTACCAGATGGGCAAGAAGAGTAAACAACAATTGTATTGTGCATTTATTTACACCTTTGCAAAGTTAGTTTCATGTGGGCTGGGAAGATAGCTTGGTGGTTTAAATGCTTGCTTGGCAAGTGCAAGGACCTGGGTTTGATCCTTGGTACTGCATGTCATACTGACCCCAGAACCCTGGGCATGCCATGCTGGCCACTGAAAGAGGGTTTGGTGGTTGGTACACACCTGTCATTACAGCATTGCAGAGGCTGGGACAGGAGTTTCATCATGAGTCAGAACTGCATAGCAAGACCCTGTACCAAATAAATAAATAAATTAGTAATTTTTTTGAAGTTAGTATCATGAGACGCAGGTTATCTAGTGACTAATGACCAAAATTGTTGAGGCAGGATGTTTTTCTCAAGACTTAGGTAGCTTGGCTGCTTTAGGCACAAAAGATTTTAGATTCTGCTTCCCTGGCAAGTGCAAGGGCCTGAGTTCAATCTCCTATTCTGCAAAAAAAAAAAAAAAAAAAAAAAATTAGCTTCCTTTGTTCAGCAATTTAACCCTATAAAGTCCCATAATCTGTAACAGTAGTGAGTTACCAGCACAGGTACAGCTGGCAATAGTCAACAGTTGTTAGTGATGTGATCCTTTTAAAAACAGAATATCACTATGGCATTGCTTTTCATATTTTGTAGTTTTACTTTTCTTCTGGATGGTTAAGACCAATTAAGGTGAAATCTGTATAAACACAAAAGTCAACTTTTTGTTATTTATCAAGGTCAGTTAAGTCTCCTCAGGATTTGCCTTGAAACCAAGTATAGCACTCCTTTGAACTTCTGTCAGTGTCAGCCATCTTTTTTTTTATAGTTTATTTATTTATTTTTTTAATTTATTTTTATTTTATTGAAGTACAAATATCAATCAGACAGTTTTAAAACACCTTATCAAGACAGATTCGATAAATTAATACATTGCAAACTGTTTTCATACTGTTTTGGTATCCTACAAGGTGCATACATGATATTATACTTACAGACATTATTGTAGCAGATGTCTCTTATCAGTAAATTAAGAGTGTAGCTGTTTACTTATCTTATTTTTTATACCTGAATTATATCAAAAATTCAATAATTATTTTCCTAGTGGATGACCGTAGTACTAGAAGTGTCAGCCATCTTGATGAGTCATGGCCATTGCTTGACCAAGTTGCTTTCTGTGAAAACTTGAGACATTTTTTTTTTTTCTCATGGTTACTCTCTTTAAGCACACTATATATCATTGAATCACTTTCCTCCGTGGTCTCATAATCTCCCTGAGAGAAAATCATGGACTTATCTCAGTTATAAGACTTATCTCCTGTCACACACAGGTTCTCACGTATCCTAACTCCTCATTGACCTTGGAGGTCTATAGCCAAAATATTGACTATCTTCTTAGCTCATCTATCTCTATAATTTTTGGTCTCTAAATCTTAGTTGTTAAACATCTAGAAGAGAAGACTAATGGAAGCAATAAGCTTAATATTACTATCTTATCTGAATATGAAACACCACTGAACATAAAATAGAACTGCTACTTCTTTAATAACCATGGATTTTCTAATATTTAAAATCCTATCAAATGTTAACAGATAATAGTTACTTATTTTTATTCATAAATTTGGAAATCAAAGCCATACATAAGTTGGCGGCATGGCAATTGTGATGACATTTTGTAACATACTTAAATTGTCATCTTGATGTAACATAACCTTTTTAACCATCATCTCTATCTAATACATGAGGAACTTTTACATAATTAGTTGTCATTTAATGGAATATTCATTGCAAGATTTTTTATTAAGGGTAGATATCTGAATTTGAAAGAAAAATTTTGTCACAACAAGCAATTCTTGTTTTACATTTTGAAAGACCTGTAATCTAGAATCATGGACACATTTAAGACACCATGAGATTAACACTAATGAATAGCCATACACATGTGAAAACCTTTGTTTTTAATTTAGTTTTGTACCAAGATCATCTGGTATAAGAAAACCTTATTGCAATTCTTTTTGAAAAACTTTATCTTGCGACCAATGATTAAATTGTTTGGGGTGTCTCCCAAGAGACTGTAGAGATTATTGGGAACTCTTTATTAATGAATAAAGTTTGGCCACTCCTCTATTCACCAATTGGAGTTTTGCCTGATAATCTTTTCCCACCCTAAAGAATTTTTGTTAATCATCTGAAATTTTTTGATGACCTGTGAGTGAAACCTTTAAATAAGCTGGTAACTTCAGAGAAAGCATCCTTTTAAGTCCATGACCCAAACTGTATTATGAACAAAGGGTAAAAGAAAAATTTTTGAGCTCAAATAAAAGAGGAACATTTGTTCACATGATGACATACAAGTAGACAAATAATGAGTACAGAGAATAAACAAACATTGTTATATAATCAAAGTACATGCAAATGTATTTTTGATCAAATTGAATTATAGTGACTTTATTATAGTTTTAAAAATTTGTGATTATAAATAGACTAGTCAGATTTTGTTGTTTGTCATTTAACAGAGGTCTCTTAGAAAAATTTTGAAATAGAATCTGTTATCTATAATTAATATACATTATTTATATTTCATTTTGTCCTAGGAGTGCCAGTAACTTTCAGCTCAGTAATCACTATATACGCTATCGCTTCTTTAAGTCTTTAATTTCAATTTTTCAGTTTCCTCAATAGATGCCAAGTCCGCTTCTTGATACAGTTGGACTGCCTGCCCTAGCAAAACACAAACATCTTTGGCCCCAAACTAGCCTTTCTCTTTGCATTACCTGATCAAATTGTCTTTCTGTTGCTACGTCCATCTTTTTCTAAAATTTTAAAAATTGAGCAGTATATATTGACAAATGAAGTCTATCATGATGTGTGAATTTTGTAGGGAAAGATTCCCCATTTTATTTTTAAAATTGAATTTTGATTATACGGGGAGAAACCTATTTCCTATATTTTGGAAGAGGGAGCCAGCACATAGCCTCCCTTCCTGTGGAATCAGAAATAAATTGAATTAACTTGTCTGAAGAATAATGGCAATTAATAAGAAGACATAAATTAGCCCAACAGCTTTGCAGAACCAATTCATATTACCAAATAAAGTCTGAAAATCATGAAAGTTTGTTCTGAACAGTTGGGGGCACAATATATTTTTGTCAGATAAGTTGACTCAAATATGAAGAAGCTTGTGCACCTTTGGAGGTTACCGTGCGGCCCACCATTACTTACATGAGATGGCAAACTCAAGTGATGATTTAAACCCCACTGTTTTTAGATTGTGCTCCAAACCCTTATATCTGTTTGAAGGATAGCAAGGCTCTTCTATATCAAATAAATTTAGGACTGTAAAACAAGTAATCAGCCTTACTAGGAATCAAGAGAAATTTAAGTAATCTTTTAAAAATATACCCGTTATTGTAAATCTTACGAAATAGGATTTTTTAACTAAAGGCAAAATGTTTTCCCCATGAGGATGGAAACAACTTTTTAAGTTAATCACCATAAGGAGGGGAACCTGTAAAGGCTTTCCTTTTAGTGTCAGTTGTAAGAGAGACAGAGAGAGAGAAAGAGAGAGAGAGAGAGAGAGAGAGAGAGAGAGAGAGAGAGAGAGAGAGAGAATCCTCTATTCCTTATAAGGTTCTATTCATTTGTGCTCCTCCAGCTCAGCAATCCAGCACCTTTGTTATTAGAACTTGTAACTGCCATGCCCAGAGGCCCTTTGTACTTGTGGAATTCTTTTTTTTTTTTTTTTTTTTTTTTGGTGGAACCGGGGATTGAACTCAGACCCTTACACTTGTTAGGCAAGCCTCTATTCTACTGAGCCATCTAAAAGTCCTTTAAAATGTAGCATCTGCTCCATACCCTTGAGACTAGGCGAGAGGAGGAGAGGGGAGGGAAGGGAAGGGAAATTGCTGGAAGTTGCTCTTGTCTTAGTACCAGAAATTGAGTCCCTCACCCATATTTCTCCTCCCCAAGCAACATGAGGTCTATTGCCTGCGTAACCACGGCAGCTCACTGGACGGAAGGGAACAGCAATGAGCTATTACTCTGCTCTGACCACAGGACATCTCTTTTTTTGCCCAAATTTCAAGCCCAGGTACTGCTCCGAGCCAAATGAAATTTTGGTGCTAGAAATGAGCACAGCCAATGCCTGGGCGGAGCCGTCGTGCGTCCTCCTAGTTAATCCAAGTTACAGAGAACTGCAGTTGGTGGGGCGCGGCAACCACCACAGCTGGACTGGGCGCACTGAAGTGCAGGCAACAGGGAAATCTCAGCTACGCCTAGGACCAGGGTGTGGGGCCCTCCCTGAGCCGGGTTCGCATCCCTCCCACTGATGGCAGCACCCCGCTGCTTGGTGCTCGCTGCAAACAGCTTGAAAGAATTTTCCCCTTTTTCATCTGATTGAGAAAATAATCTTGAAGGTTTGTCCTCAATCTGAAATAGCTTTGTTTTACCCTCATTTTTCTTCTCAGGACGTAATTTTTAAATAATACTCCATGCTAAGTCCTTCACTGTGGTCTTAAAAAGTAAGATAAATATGAGAACCAAGAAAATGACATATTTATTTATTTATTTGGCAGAAGTGGGAATTGAACTCAGGCCCTTGCACTTGCCAGGGAAGTGTTTATTCCACTGAGCCATCTCACCGGCCTCCTACAAACATTTTAAAATACATTTATAAGCATCACTGGTTCCTGAGACCTGTTTGCCCATTTTTACCTATTATTAATTCAATAGACTTTTTTTTTCCCTTTTGGCTTCTCTTAATCCTATTTTATCTGTGTATTTTCTTAAGTCTGTCTGTCTGTCTGTCTCTCTCTCTCTCTCTCTCTCTCTCTCTCTCTCTCTCTCTGTGTTATATATATATATATTTTAAGGTCAGTACCTGCATGAACATTCTTTATGCCTGATATTTGTCCATATAATACTCCCATGATAACTACTGACTGACCAATCCACTTCTGTACCCTGTTGCACATAAAAATTCTAGGAAGCATCCTTTGGCCCACCAAATCTCCCTACCCAGAGTACCTGTTCAGGTACTAAATGTAGGAACTTGGTCTCCTGGGGGGCCCCAGGAGAAAACAGCCAGAGGATTTAGAAAATAAAGACAAGAGATAAAAGCTGAGGTCAGGGGGAGGCCTCCTTACCCGATGGGCTACAGGACTGAACAATAACAGTAGGGGTGTTTCTTTATACCTTTGCAAAGTTAGTATCATGAGACACAAGTTTGCCTGGTGACTAATGAAATTGTCCATGCAGGATGCTTTTATCAAGACTCAAGTAGCTCAACTACTTTAGGCACTCTGGCTCCATCTTGATGTCATACATATAATCAATTTCTGGCTTGAACCACTCCCAACATTTAACTTTATTTTATTTGTATGTGAATATTTTTGCCCATCTTGTGAATGATTGCTTTGAAAATTAATAGCATATATATTGTAAGTCATCTTGGTATAACTTATTTTTCTACCAAACGCATGAGAAAATCTGTTTGGTGCTCTTTCAGTTTATTTTCCATAGTTGTTTTGTCTTGTTTTTATAGTCCTGCATCTGAATTGGATTTCTAACAAGAAAAAGAAACTTCTGGAAAGTAGTTATTTTTCTATTCTTAGTACTTTCACAGTTCATAGTGAAAATTCCCTCTGAGGGACACAACAGATATGTACTTTTTTATAAAATAGTGAAAGATTTGCAGGGCTTAAAAAAGAAATCATAAAGACTTTTTCCTTTATCTATTTTTTCTATACAGTATCTATTTGTAATCTTTAGGAATGTAATCTGCAGTATAGAAAATGGCCACCTTTGCCAAAAAAAATAAAACCAATATCATTAAAATAGTGGCTAGAAAGAGATGGTTATACAGTTAGCATTTCTAAAAATCTCTTTTGACTACATTAGTGTAATTCGTTTTTCTGGTACATGACCAAGTCTCTTTGAAGGATAGGAAATTTGAGATCTTAAGTTTAAATTATTTTGCCTTATAAAGATATCCAAATGAGAGTAGGTTTTAGAGCAATTAACCTTTATTCAATTGGATTTTTAGATTCAATAAGAACTATTCTATATTTCAAAGAGAACAGCCAATAAAATTCACAATAGACTTTGTATTATTTGGGTAGAAGTGCATACTACCCAGGAAGTTCCAGGAAGATCATGAGTTTAGCAAGCCCATCTGATATAAATACATGAAAATACTGGAAGTGTTCATGCTGTGTGTGTGTACATATTTACATTCCTCAAAATGAGGAGTGAAATGTCTCTGAGTAGTAAGTTTATTGGCTGAGACCCTAAGGTGGCACTCATAGGGGGACAAACTCAGCAGCTGCTCGGTGATAGTAAAGCCTTCAAGCCTGGCTTTCAAATGTCTGTGGTACAGAAGATAATGTCCGCATCTCACAAACAGGAAATTTCAGCCTGTGCAAAACTGGTATATTCAGTGTAAAAAAAAAAAAAAAAAAAAAAAAAAAAAAAAAAAAAAAAAAAAAAAAAAAAAAAAAAAAAAAAAAAAAAAAAAAAAAAAAAACAGAAAGAAATGTAAAAATAATTTGCATGCCACTTTGAGAGGAGTATCAGGAAACTTAATAAAAATAGTCTCTTAAAAGTTCAGTGTTGGGCCTTGAACACATACTCTCTGTGAGACACAAGAACCTTGAAGCTAAGAAATTTTTTTAGAAGTTTCCTCATAGACCAGTTGACAATCATGTTGTCCTTGACAGAAATAAAGAAGCAAGAAAACAACACCCAAGTATGGTATATTTTCTTTTGCTTTTCAGTACGCAAAGGATTTTATAGAAAGAATACCTACTGTATAGTACTCATAATAAAAATGAAAAAAATAAAAAAATGCAGGAAAGAATCCACTTTTCACAAAAATTAACAGAACTTTATTCCACAGTGAATTTGAATACAATAAAATTATATGCTTTAAATATTTAAATTCTATTTAGAGGTTGAAAGCACTGGAATTATGAAAAACAGAGTAAGCATAATGGAAAATACAAATCTAGAAAAATCAACTAGCATTTCAATTTGTACTTGATATAAACATTATAGTAATAATTATATATTATGTGTACAGTGAAATTCAGAACTTGACATATATAAAACCTTGAACCAAAAATCATAGCATATCCTGTCCAAATAAGCAAGAAGTGTAAATTAAGTTTTAACAGATACTGAAGAATCACTAGTACTATATAGACCAAATTCTGCAATGATTAATGAATATAACTAGAAATCAACAAGAGTTAGGTCAATAGTCCCATATAATTTAATTAAAAAATTTTAAATGACTTCTGCACTTAAAAATATATAGTATTAAGTATATTATTCAGAAAAAAAGAGAACTTGCAGACTGTAGAGGTAAGGGTCCAATTGACTAAAATGAAATAGGACTGGGGCCGACAAATAGCTCAGCAAACTAAAGTGATTGTTTAGGCAGAGCGCAGCAGCTAGGGTTCAATCTTCAGCATGCCGTAAATTGGCCCAACTGCTTTAGAGAGTGATTTAGCAATAGACGTGCACTGTGTACGCGCAAAGGGTTTCACCTGGGCACCTATACTCATATATATTTCACCCAGAACAATTCTTGCTTGCACTGAAAAATTTGTATTTAATTGCTCTTGGTTCACTATATGAAATTATAAAAAGTGTCAAGCAATTAATTTTCCCTCAGAAGGGGAAATGTATGTATAAATCAGGCAAGAGAATAAGTAAGTTGGTTTACTGTACATGATAATTATATTAAAGAGCTAATAATAAACATGTAAGATTTACATTAACTGTCATGGGTAAATCTTTAAAAAGAGAAGCTCAGTGAGAAAGTAAAAAGCTAAGAAGTTAAGATGAAATCTCAGCTTCAATAAACACTGTGTTGGGGCCGGGAAGATGGCTCAGTGGAGTAAGCGCTTCCCTGGCAAGTGCAAGGGCCTCAGTTCAATCCCTGGTTCCGCCAAAACATAAACAAATAAGTAAATAATAATGGTAATAAAATAAACATTGTGTTATCTTGGACACATTGTTTACTCTGTGTGCTTAAATTGTCCCATCTCTAAGAAGATAATAATATGACTGATAGAATACTACAGGCTTAAATCAACGAACATACCTAGACTAGCTTCTCTGAGAAAGCACATATATATCTACTATTTTAATTCTTCTTCCATTTGTGATGATTCATATGAAAGTTACAAAATAAAATGCTATATATGATTTACTAATACACTTCTGTAGTACAAGAAGTATTTAAGAAAATCATATGATTTTACCATGTTGTACAACTAAAGTGAGAAAGATTGTGAATTGAAAGTAGTGAAGGTCTGGCTTTATTTTAGTAAATTTAAAATAGAGAATAAATGAAGATGAGCAAGTATTAAAAAGAAGTGCTTTCTGGAGAATGTCCATTCTATTAATTCTGAACTTTTTTGTATTTCCTAACTTTAAAAAATCCTCTAGGAAATCTTTTTAACTCTTCATTTCTTTCTTATAAAATAAGGTTGGAATGGTCTTTCTCCAGAGTTAATAATAAATGTACACTCAGAATATATTATGCACTATACACACAGTTTTTTCTCAATGAATGTAAGCAAAATATTAATACTGTTTTAGGTTTAAAAATAAAGATTGAGCTGGGGAGTTTCTCGGTGACACAGTAACTGCGTGGAAAGTGCCAGATTGAAATTTTGATCTGTAGTATCCAGAAAGAAAAAAGAAAGAAATTATAAATAATTCTACTATTCAATGAATTCATTTATAATCCTTTCATGTGTGTATATTTTTATATCAAAAAGAGCATGTGATGTTTAGAAATCTGTCTCTTGGACCCTTTCCTTGAAATAATGCTTTTCTCTGCCATTAAATATTATGACTTTATTAATATTTAATGTTTCCTAATATTTATAAAATCATAATACTTAATAGGCTATTTTTTGAACATTTTTGTTGCTTTGTTTTTAATTTTTTTGTGTGTATTTCTACGGATTCCAGGGGTTACTTGATCTACAAAGTATGTGTCCTATTTTAAATCCCATTGGGTGGTCATTAGTATCTTTTCAAAATCCCATTTAATGCATGTGTGTGTGTGGTTTTTTTATATTTTCTTAGACCTTGACAGTTTATCATTTAGCACCTCCTTTGTTTGCCTCCAACTCTAACTTGGGAAATTTTATAGACTTTATTGTTTCTTGCACTATTGGGTAGATTTTTTTTTTTTCTTTTGTGGAGCCAGGGATTGAACTCAGTCCCTTGCACTTGCCAGGGAAGCACTTATTCTACTGAGCCATCTCCCTGGCCCTTATTGGGTAGATTTAAAAAAAAAAAAAGCAATTGCTCCTGGTGTGGTTACATCTGCTTTAAAGCAATGGCTAACAGAGGAAAGACTGACCCATTTTCCTGGAGATCTTGGTTCTCAATCAGAAGAAAGTATGAAGATGGGATAAGCTATTTTGCATTGCATAAATCAAGGAGTTTGTATATCACATTTTAAAATTCAACTTTACCTACCTGGCTTTATCAATGGCTGGGATCAATGGTTGACCCTAGCTTTCAGTGATGGCTAAGATGTGACATTGTGTCTTTTGGTCTTCTTTGCACAAAGGACCAGAGGTCATAAGAGCCATCTCATGGATTTCAGAAAATGATTTCTTTAAGTTGATAGCTTCAGAATAATTTTGGGTAGAGTATTTACACCAAAAAACTTTTTGTACCTTTTTTTTTTATATACAAATAAGAAAAGTTGATCTGAAGATCTGAGAGACCATTTTTCTGACCACCTTGACATCTATTATTTGTGTTTATTTTTCTCATTTTTTTTAATTTGCACATAATAAAACACCTAATCTCTTGACAGCCAACAAGTTGCAGAGCCTGGATTAGACCTCTCATTTCATGACTCGTAGATCGGTCATTCTTTTGCTTGTCAGCTTCTTCTTTGGCAGTTGATTCTCCTACTCTGTATTTTTACAAAACAGCATGGGATGAAAAGTGATGTCAAGTACTTTTCACTTACAATAGTCATGAAATCAGGAAAATCTAAGGAACATATGGGGGGAAAGGCACTAACACAAAGCCGGGATTACACCAACTGCTGCTTATTGGGGAGTTATGGACAGAAGGGTCTTAGAGAGAAGCAAATAGGACGAACCTTGTACCCCCACGGCAGCAGGGAGGAGTACATATGTTACACTAGACAAAAATGGACCTTCACCAAACAGAATGTACCTGAGATTTCTTAGGAAATATTAACCCATGAAGTAAGCAGTCTGGACATCAGTGGCCTGTAGGAAATGATGGATGGGTAACCTTAACAATTTTGTTTGTCCTGGAATGTATGCTAGGATCACCTGGTAGGCAGGATGGTACTGTCAACTGAGATGTCTATGATCTTCTCAGGGTGAATCCTTAATCATACCTTAGCTTGAACCAATTCTAAAAATTGCCCCCCATTGTGTTCCTTCTATTTTCCAAGCTTTGTGACTATTGTCCATGTTCTTTATCTGTGTTAGGTATACTTTTTCTAAATCCTGTTACCCAAGTCCTACTTACACTGTACCATACAATTTTAATATTCTCTTCCTTCTCTAAACCCTTTCTGACTGCTCTAAGCAGTAACACCTGATAGACTATAACATTCAACCCATATGTCCTTATCTTTGTCTCTCATACAGCATATTGTACACTATTTATGATCATTAAATATTCTCTGAGTGAATTAGTTAATTGAATAATTAGGAGCTAGTAACTATTGGAGGTTGGAAATGATGAAAGTAATATGATCATTCCTTTGTCCAAGGAAAAGCCTCTCTCCAGGTATAGAACAAAAACCAAAAGAAACTGATTTTATTGGAAAGTTGGCTGGGAACTGAATGTGAGAGCAGAGAACAGAGGAAGTCTCGGCATGGAGGGAAAACTTCGAGCTCACACAGAACACTGAGTGCATTTAGTTGGGGCAACAAAACCCACCAAATGTACACCCTGGTAATACATGGAATGCTCAGAATAGGACAGACAGAGAGGAAATGATAACAAATGACTAAAAAGATAACAGTGTAGAACAGATGGAATTGGAGCAGAGGTGCTGAGAGCTGAACTCTTCATTGTTAGAAATGCTGAATGTCATGTATGTTTCCAAGAAATTGGGCTGAAGGGTTTTAAAGGAGCACACACACGCGGATATATAATCAACACGTGTTTTCCAAACTGGTAAGACATGACTTAGACAAATAAGTGAATAAAATTTCTCTTAGCTTATATTGTTTTGATATCCTCAAAGCTCTAAGGTAGTTACACAACCTGGGTCTCTGGGCATTTACTACATCCTAAAGAACATTCTGATGATAATCAAAATTGTCTTGAAATGGTTATAATACACTTGAGAAATGAAATAGATTTGGCCTTAGCATTGACAGTCAGAAGCTAGATACCATTTGATACAATATTGGAAGTTCAATGCCAAAGTGGATGACCTCTGACTTCACTATTATTCAAGTGATTTAATGAAATGTTCTTCAACAAAGAAAAGGTGAACACACAAAACTAACTTCCTAAGAAGGTGACATTGTTCCACCATTTGCCCAGCATGCCCTGAAGCCTTGTGTTTAATCCCTGGTACCCCCAAACAAACAGACAATAACTGATTTCGCTTCTTAACCACCAGCTACTCTAATGATGTCTTTCTTACCATTTGTGCTTGCTTTTAAATCAAATATATTTTTTGTTTTTTATCCTTTCACATTGTCACTTTTATCCCTCTTTTTCCTTTTTGGTTGTTGCTAGTAAATATTTTCATTATTGCCCACTCTTTTCACAGAGCTTCCTCTTGCATGTTCCTTTATAATATGTTTTTCTTTTTTCTCTGTTCTCCAGACTCCTTCCCTTTTCCCTTTATGGTGATTAAAAAAAAAATCCATGTCTTTAAATCACAAAAGTTTTCATCCTATACACTATTTCAAATGTCAAAATACAGGGTCAAAGAGTATCAGCAGACATGACAGAAACAAATCTAAGGATCAATTCAAAGGTAGTGAAAGGATTAGAGCTTCAAAAGAAGATGAGAACTGGAAGCCTGTTTTGTGCACTGGGTCTAAATATGGACATGTCCCATGCTTTTGCTTAAAAGGTCTTAGTCTCTGTAGCAAGACATATAAATAAATAAATAGCCTTAGTTCATCATTTTGGCTCTTAACAAAACTACTGTAGATCCTGATTAAGTTTATATATTGCAAACTATATGTTGCAGTTTGGTTACATTATGAACTAAGCTAATCTTTGTATGCCGTGCTAGAGACTAACCTGTGTTTTGGCTTATTTCCATCATTATAAATCCATCAGAAAACCATATTATTTTCAAATATGGATTTGCAAACAATGGTGTCTCTGAGCAAAATTAGAAGTCAGATGCCAATGGATGGAGACAACTAACAGATTCAAAGTGTTTAGTGTGTCTCATATTTTTAATAAGAAACTATATTGGAAAATGAATTCTCATAAGAAAAAAGTCATAAGTTCTTTAATTTCTCAGCAGCAAGAGTCTGACCTACATAAAATCTCTTGCAATGGCCACAAGAGAGTAACAACGAATTCTATTCCTGGAAAATGAAGCACTGGAAAGTTTCTGGGAGTTCAATCTGTGGTTCCAAAAAGCTCTTCTATTATCCAAGGCTTTGCATACCCTGAATATTAACACATGAACTCCCACCAACAGCCTTTGGAATAGTAACTAGGATTTCGGAGGGAAGGAGAGAGGCCTCAGAAAATTTCCATGTTCAGCATAAGAATAACAAGATCCACACACCCATGTCGTAGATGATAGTGATGTGAAGCAGAAGGAAGACAGGAAGAGAAATTACCATTTGCAGATAAATGAGGTCAGGTATGGAAAAAAGTCCACTGGGGTAGCTAACTCTATGAAAGAGAGGAAGTCAGGCAGGAGCTCATTCATGTCAAAGCTTTGACCCCACGGATGAAGAAGCAGAACAGCCTACTAACTGGTGTGATTTTTCAATTCAAACCCTGGTCCTTCACTCCAGTAGGTACCTCCTCTTGGTCATGTTCTATTTTAACCTTCCTAAGTATCAGCATTTTAATATTGACATTTCAGGTTGTAATCCAACTCTTAGAATGTAAGAAATGCATTTACCTGATATAAAACTAAATTAGATGCTACATAATCACCTCAGGTAATCTTTACATTGTCTCTAACCCTGGATGAACAAAGGAGAATATCAGTACAAAATGCTTTTATCCCAAGAAGTTGAGTAGCAGTACGCTGAACTGATGCCAGTGTATACTCCAGACCTTGTCTATTTAATGCCTTCAGTATCTCATAATGGAAAAAGTGTCATTGGTAAGTATGAAAGATATGGGACCCTTGATTTCCAAGAATGATATTCTTGTGTGTATATATATCTTCTATTTATGTAATTAGAATTCTGGATTAATGCTTTATACAGTTTTGAATAATAAAGGATATCTTAAGTCTGCATAATTTTTAATGATTTTTATTGATTTACACTATGTGTAATAAGAACTTGCTGTGAGGCCAGAGATACAGCTCAGTGGCTTAAGTGCCTACTTGGCAAGCACAAGGTCTCAAGTTCGACCCCCAGTACTGAAAGAAAAAAAAAAAAAAATGCTTTCTCTTCACATTAGTTAATCTCACAACAGGTAAGATAAAGACATATACACAAAGTAATTTATTCAACATTACACAATCATTAACTGACAACAGAAGAAATGAAATGAAATGAATTGAAAGCACCAAGAAGGCTGACCAAATTTCTCAGCAGATTAAAGCACCTGCAAGTAGGCGCAGGGACCTACGCTGCCGGCCCCACCCCCAGGGAACCCTGAAATGGCGATTGAGCCTGGGTATGGTGGTACGTGCCTGTAATCCCAGTTCTTGGAGGCTATAAACAGGAGAATCACTATGATTCTGATCTAGTAGTGAGACCCAAACACCGTATAAAACCCTATAGACCCTTCCCTTAAAAAATACGGGAAAAAAAAATCGCCAAGAACAAGACAAGCTTTCTGATGCACTTCCACAGGCTCCATGGCCTGCGCCCTGGAATGTCGAGGGTCTGACACCTGCCCCTATGCTAACATTTCTCTTCTTCATTTTACCTGTATTTCTTGTTTCCCTGTGTTATGTAACTACCTTAAAAAAAAAATAAATGTATTTAGTCCAGGGCCTCACTACATAGATCCAACTCATAGCGATCCTCCTGTTTTCAGCCTCCTAATCGCTGGGATTACAGGTGTGTGCCACCACACCCAGTCTCAATCACCCTCTCAGCACGCCTTGGGGGCAGGGCCAGCAAGGCATTCTGGGGATCAAACTTTGCCAGTCCCTGTGTCTGCCTAAGAAGGAATTTTAATCCTCTGAGCAATCTGGCTGGCCTGTGTATCTGTACTCTTCTCAGCTTTAAAAGTTCCCGTGCCACCCGTTAGGTCTCTCTGACACAAGCCTATCACCCTGCATTCATTTCCAGATCAGCCAGTGGCTGAGAACTTTATTCTGGAACACTCGTACAAGGTCTCACTAATTACTGTATTTCACACCCCATCAAGCTACCAAACAAAGTTAGTTATATATTTTCAACTGCATTCTTTGGCAAGTGACTCAGAATGTGGTCTTCTAAAGGAGAAAAAAGACCGCTATTAAAGTAGGGGCCTTTTTTTTTTTTTTTTTTAATTTTAAAGACCATAATAAAAAAAAAACAGTAAAAATGATACAGAATTTCAAAACAAGGTGATAGGAAATGCACAATGATTACAATACTGCATATTGTTATCTTCAGAGTAGTTGCTCAGATTACCAGATACAGGAATACAAGATTGATCCAACAATACAAGCACTGTTACTTTCAATGAACTAAGAGAAATTAGTAGTATCCATGGTCTGCACCCTGGAATGTCAAGGGCCTGACATCTGCCCCTGTGCTAACATTTCTCTTCATTTTACCTGTATTTAAATCATATATATATATATATATATATATTTATATTTATATTTTATATATGATTTATATTTTATATATGATTTATATTTTATATATGATTTATATTTTATATATATGGTTTAAATATTTATATTACTTAAGTGAATATATAAATAAAAATTAAAATATATAATATGTATTTATATAATATATAGCATATATATGATTTATATATTATATATATGTTACATATATTACATACATAAATGATACACATATGATTTAACTGAATTATGATTCAAGTGTGAGCAATTATCTTAATAATGATATACGTATTCCTTTCTTCTTTTCTCCTTTTCTCCATCCCAATGCTTTCTTTCCATCACACAGTATCTATTGTACCTTTTGGATCTTATTTACTCTTTCAGTTTCTTATACTGGGGACACAATATGACCTTTATATATGTGAGTCTGATTTATTTCACTCATGAGCATGGCCTTTAGTTGCATCCATTTACCTATAAGAGCCTTGAGTTCATCTTTCTTTATAGCTGAATAATAAAGCACATGTCCTTGGGGAAAATAAATCCAGGATAGTGTCAATGCCAAGCTAATATAAAGAAAATCCAACAGACTCTTCCCCCAAGGTATTTGTGTATAGCATTCCAACATACCGTGTTCTAATTTATTTGGGAGTTAGGTTTAGATAGAGATTTAGAAAACATACCTTCCTCTAATGCATTTGGAAGAAATGCAATAGAGTACATTGAGATGCCCTTTCAATGGGTAATAATGTCCTGTACTTTTAAGTAAGATGTCTAACAGGCAACTACTGAAGCAGTTTGAAAATGTGAAGCCTCTTCACTGAAGTTTTGTGTCTCTAGGTTTGCCCTATTCTGAATCTTTCAGAGAAAAGAGAAGTCAAAGATTTTTTTTTGAGACAGAGTCTCATCATGGACTTTAGGCTGGTCTCAAACTCACTATGTAGCCCAATTTGATTAAATGCCTATAATCAAACCACTGCCTCAGCCTCCCAAGTGGTTTGATTATAGGCATGCACCATGATGCATGGCAAGATGAAAATTGGAAGCACACCATGAACATGCAACTTTAGGATACCACTTGGGCTCAATTGTTTTTTATCATAATTATCTTCCTAAAATAGATTGTTGTCTTGATTGATACAGGTACCATTGATAAATGCTTTGAATTAATATTTTCTAAACTGATGAATGCTTTGAACTATGATTTAAGTGTGAGCAATAATTGTCTTAGCAATGATACTCTGAACTAAGGCATAAAATGTACACCCCAGAAATTCCTTTAAGCTGCAAGAACCACTAGAACAATTAACCATGAAAGAAACATCCATGCTGGGTCATAGCTATGGAAAGATTTTGAATCGCAAGTATTTTATGCACAAAAGTTAAATGTGAACAGTTTCTAGTTTATGTTCTTGCAATTTAATCATGAACTTAATCTTTGTGACAAGTCCTTGTGCTTTCCTTTGAGATTTGAGAGGCATGTTGAAGTGCCCTAGTTAACTGGAAACAGATGGCCTGTTCTGCTTTTTAAGATCGGTTGGAAACTCTACAGTGGCTGTGCAAGGGATTTGAGATTGTTTTATATTTCTTATTCTTTCTAGGTTCTTTTGTGGAGGGGTAAATGTGATGATGGCCTATCTTGGCCATTTTAATCTGTAAATTAATCATTGATTAGGTGAAGTGTTACACCTCAGAAGACAGTACACAGGACATTGCTCTTGTACATACTTTTCAAATTTTATGTAGCATAGAGAAGTGACAAATTGTAGACTACTTTTTTTCTTGATAGAACTAACATTGCATAATATTCTTTGTACTGAACGATCATTTGGCAATAGGAATAGAGTAGAACAAACACAGGCCTCAAAATGTGAAATATTTCCATCTTGGTCTCATGAAAATTTGTGTATGTGTCTTTATTCAGACAATTAAAAATGAATATAAATTCACAAAGTCAGGGGCTATTACACAAGAATTTTGTAGTGAAAAAAAACTTAACCATTTATGAAGAAAAGTACAGGATCTCAAGTGATAAAAATTTAGAT
This sequence comes from Ctenomys sociabilis, assembly GCA_004027165.1. Lineage (NCBI taxonomy): Eukaryota > Metazoa > Chordata > Mammalia > Rodentia > Ctenomyidae > Ctenomys > Ctenomys sociabilis. The sequence continues at coordinate 23,328 of PVKA01013434.1, read as the reverse complement.
ATGAAAAGAAAACGTAGCAATTACTCAACTCTATCACTTCACATTCAAATTGGAGATGAAAAAGACCAAAAAGGTTAACTGAGGCATAAGACATCACACAGCTACTTAATTAGTGACAAGACCATGGATCAGTTCCTGATTTCTGACCCAGACACAGCCTGTTCTATTTTCCGATGGGTTGGTTTTGTTCCACTCTTTTACCTCAAAAGTAGACTGTGCCATTTTGGAAAAGTAAGACACCTGTTGGTTTATGACAATGAAACTGAAGTTACTAATAGTGTCCATTTTCCTGTCAAATCTGGGCCTCCATTCTGGATCACCAAGTCAATATCAAATGCCACTACAACCAGGCAGTAGGCAGTACCTTTCTTCTTTGAAGAATGGTGATGTTTCTTATGAGTGACGTTCCTTATGAGTCCTATAGAGTACAGATTGTAGGGAACCATGTACAAGAAATATCAAGTTTTTCTCCAGTATTGACTCTGATAAAGTTACAAGTAGTAAATATAATATCTCACAAATGCTTTGAGTCATAACTACCACCCCATACCTCCCACTTACACACACACATATGAAAACATGATTGCGATCGGACCCCGAATCGCTGTCGCCTCCACCACGGGCATCCCACCCCTCAGCCTCTTGCCCACAGGGATGAAGAGAGCAGAGAACTGCTGGCCCGCTGCCCTGTCTCAGCCACTTTCTTCCAGTTCGTGCCTCATGTGAATCACAGTGCTTTTTCCACATCTTATTCTAATGACGTCCATGAGGATTAAGTCTTCAGAGTTAAGAAAGCAGGAGAATCAGACACTAATTGTAATACTTGCTCTCTGTGAAGCCTCTTGATCACCCTGAAAGTTATATTCAGATTCTAAAATCCAAAGTGTGTTGGATTTACATCATGGATTATATCTAAATGACTCATCTGTTTTTTTTTTCAATATGATGTTATGCTTTGGGGATATATTTTCCCACTTCTAAGTAAAAGGGGACACTGAAAATGCAGGCTTATTTAATAATTATTTCAACACAGCACAATTTAAAATGATAATATGAAATGTTCTGTTATAGAACATGATAGTTAACAATAATGGAAACCATATAGTTAACATTTGTGTAAATAATGTAAATTAACTGCAAATTTGAAAAATGTAAACTTGATCTTAAATGTTCTTGCCACAAAAAAGAGATAACCATGATCTGATAGCTATGTAAATGAGCTTGATTATCATCATTATTTCACCATGTATACATATAGCAAGACTTCATAAAAAATTTATTTTATTTTATTGTGAAACAAACAGCAATACAGTTTCAAAGCTGATTAATAGGACAGTTTCAATAACTGATACCATGTACATTGCTATCTTCTTAGTGGTTATCCATATTACAAGATATAGACAGGATATCCTGTACAAACACTATTAGTACAAATCTTTCTTCTCATTGATTTTTTTGTCAGTGTCCGCCATGTGGATGAGTCATGGCCATTGCTTGATCAATTTGTGCTCTGTGAAAGCCTGAGAGAATGTTTTCTCTCCATGTGACTCTCCCTAGGCACACTCTACATCATTGATCACATTGCTCTGTGGCCCCATAATCTCCTTGATCAGAAAATTTGGGACACTACTGAGTTACATGTGGTTACAGTACAGGTTCTCCTATGTCCTGAGTCTTCACTTACCTTGAAAGGCTAGAGTCAAAATGTTGGCTGTCCTTGAAGCCCTTCTATTTCTCTAATTTTTGGTCTGCAAACTTAGGTTGTTAACCCTCCAGAAGAATAGCTTATTATTACCCTACAACATATGCAGTTGGGTGTAACTTCACTATCTGTCTGAATATCAAACATCTTAGACATAACATGGAACAGGTATTTTCCATCGAGTTTTGATTGTTAAACTTTAAGGAACATCACAAATATATACATAATTTTCTCAATTATAATTCAGTGAGGCTGGAAATTGAAAAAAAAACATGCTTAAAAGGCACTGGAGAATACAGTAAGATAAAATAAGTGCTATATAATCTAGCAGAGAGAATGAGGTTATTTTAAATTATAAAGTTGTGGATTTCTTTCTTGCTATTTTTGAATAGAAAGAAAATTGTTTAACTTATCTGATGGGATCAACCAAAGGAAAAAGAAAAAAGAGTCAGAATTCCCGTGAGTGGTTGGAAAGTCATGTTTAGTGTTAAAGATTGGGAAAGCACTACATTTTTTTTTTTAAGGGAAGGGTCTACAGGGTGTTCAGGGTCTCACTACTAGATCAGACTCATAGTGATCTGCCTGTTTACAGCCTCCCAAGAGCTGGGATTACAGGTGCACACGACCGTGCCTGTAATCCCAGTCTCAATAGTCATCTCAATGCATCCCAGGGACAGGGCCTGCAGCAGGCTGGGGATCGAATCCCCGGCCCCTGTGCCTGCTTGCAGGCATTTTAATCTGCTGAGCTGTTTGACCAGCCTGGAAAAGACTATATTTAGTAGATGCTGGCTTCTGGTAACAATGGCGCTCCTTCCTTGGCTTGTCAGCCCATAAGATTTCCATCCTTCCACTCCTTATCTAGTGTATCTAGTTGCCCTAGGCTTTCTCCCAAGCTGAAGCCAGCACTCTTCTAGGAAATATTGCAATGGTAGAGAATCAACACTGCAAGAACAGCCCCTACTGATGATGGGTGGTAGCTGGTGTACATAGCCTCTTGTGGTAAAAGGCCAGTGTGTTCTACAGTATTCCCAGAGATATCCCCACAGGACTAACACTTATTACCAAGGGCCGTAGCTTTTCTGATGATATGTACTGCATTGCCTGCCTTCCCTTTTTCTTGCTCCTTTCCTGATGTTTCCTGAAGATTTTGCTGACCCATCAGCAGACATATTTGGGTTAAAAGTCTTAGCACTGTCAATTTAAACCAGCTATTTGAAACTCAACCTCCATTAATCTTTCAAAAAGAAATAATTCCCAAATTATTGTGATCATTCATGAAATAATCAAAATGTGGATGGTAACTGTATCTATTCAACAGGGCTGATGTGATGGGCTGGGGAGATAGCTCGGTTGTCTAAGCACCTGCCTGGAAGCACAAAAACCTGGGTTCAATCCCCTATACCATATGCTATGCAAGCCTCAGAACGCTGGCACATCATGCCAGCCACCAAAACCTGGCGTGGTGGCACACACCTGTAATCCCACCTCTGGGGAGGCTAAGACAGGGGGATCACTGAGTCTGAGCTGTATAGTGAGATCCTGTATCAAATAAATAAACACCTAAATAAATGAATTTTAAAATAGAGCTGGTGTGTATAAATAAGATGGAAGGGGTACCATCCTAGCAATGCTTGAGCACAGGTAGTACTTGGGCGAGAAGCTAATCTTGTGCTTTTCTGACAAGAAAAGCCTAATCTGAGCTCCATCTTTGCTTCTGGCTAACTCTTATTGAAACCATTTGTTCATCAATAGAACCTCATTCTGATTTACAGGTATGCTTCTTTGCTAATTCTTCCTCTTTTCTCTCTCTATGTATACACACGCATGATTAAACACACATCTGAATCTAAATTTACAAGTATGTATTTTACTGAGTTGCTTTTTTAGATATATGGTATGTTTTATAGAAATGGATTTTCCTTTCAACATTCTATTATTCCTGGTCTAAAATATCTGCTAATATAAATCAAAATTCTCAGGAAGACGTCTATTGTATTAACCAGGTTACCAGTATGCATTGTGAATACACACAGAGGCAAACTAAATATATTGTTGTAGGAAACCTAGAGAATAAAAATATAAGGAACTTCTTTTTTAGAGTTTAAATGTATGCATTTAAGTACAGTACTTGGCCCATGGTAAGCATGTAAGGATAAATACATATGTTTCATACATATTCCCAGCTTTTCTGGGTGTGGCTAGAGTCATTTTCTCTTTGGGATTGCTTAATTATTTCACAACTCTACTCTTTTATTCATCTAATGTATTTTAGTAATAATAGGTTTTTTTACGATATCTTTTGTTTGTATCATATGACAATGTGTTCATCACATTTAGGTTTCATACTTTTTTTTTCTTTAAAATGTTCTTTTGGGGGAAAAAAATGAGCAGGAGCAGACAGGCTGTTCTAGGACATCCCTTCCTTCTGACATGAATTTCTCTGGCATAGAACAGGATCAGGTCCCAAATTGGTCAAATTGCTTCTTCTGTATAGTACCATGACATGTCACCTTTTTACAGTGGACCATGTGCTCCCCTTTCAGACAAGCTGCTCTGTGCAAAAGTTTTATCTAGCCCACAGAGCCAATCCTCCAATTTGTGGGTGTTACCTCCTTCCAAGTTGCCAGTTTTTTTTTTTCCATTATCATTATTGCTTCTGCTCTGTCAGCTGTAACACAATTACGTAGGAGATGTTCTTAAAAAAGCGTGAAGTTTCTCAAAATATACAGAACAGTTGGCTCGACAGAAGAGAGGTACAATAACAGCAAAAACTAGGCCTGTTATTCATCTGTGTGTTTCTCCTTTAACCAGTTCTGGGACACAATCTCACATGCATGTAAATGAGTAGATAATGCATGTGTCCTCACATAAACTTTTATCCTGTTGTATTAAGGAAACCGAATGATATGGTTCAGAGAATACTTATGCATTTTACTTTTGTTCCAATTAAACCGTTTAAGTAAATGGCTGGCTTTGCTCACTTTTTTAATGAGAAAACTTTAATTCCATATATACGTCACTAAATTCTTTAGTTCAATTAAAGATCAACAGATGGGTTGAGTTGTGTATTTGTGGTCTAACTAGACAGCTGACTCCGCTGAGAGACAGTCACAGCTTTATTGTGGGTATTTTCTGTTGCTTCTGTGTAACAACTAAAACAAAAAAAAAGGGGGGGACATGCAATATTTATTCTCTGGACAGAATGACATTTTTTAGCAGCTCTGACTTTCCTATAATGAGCACGGATGGCCAACATGGAAGCAAAACCAAAGCCATTTTCTTGTTCCTTGGTCAAGCAGATACCATATGACACCTCTTTCAGAGTACAGTTTGGAAGAATCCTGAAGAATAGCTGGCCCACCAGCTACTGAAAACCTCCTTGTTGTCCATAGCCAACAACATTTCAATCCAGTACCTAAGAAAGTACTGCTGTGTGGAAGGTACCATCTTGAATATGAGGAGAAATACAGTAGATCTGCTTCCAAACTTAGCATAGGCTTCTATTCTCATAGCGCATGTGCATTTAACATGATATTTTAAATGCATATTTGGTTTGTTCTTCTGATATCTCTTTAATTATCCTGGGATATGTTGTCTTTATTTCTAAACCTCTTTACTTCAGAGGTCAAATTTTACCAGACCATGATATATCACCTTTTCCTCCTCTCTCTCCCTTAAAATCGCAAGGCAGATTTTTAATCTAGCTACTTGGACCCTGCAGGAAGCCAAGGGCCACATGAAAATGTATACAAAAAAGTTTGTAACTTCTGAGAAAAGATTCTGTGTCTTTCTTCAGATTCAAAAGTAGATGTATAGCTCTCCAAATTTTAGGAATGGCTCTCCCCCTAATCTTTCTGTATCTATTAATTGGGAAATGCTTAATTGTGTCAGGCCACAATTAAGCATTAAGGGACCAAATAAATTTTGTCCCTGCCTTCCTCTCTCCATTATAATTCATCACTGGCTTCATGTTTTCTCTTGTCTTTCTGAATTTTATGCTATCTGTGTTCCAATTTAAGTAATGGAAGAAAGAGAAGAGATATGCTAAGCCTCTACAGTAACAGCAATTGATGTCTTCTTTATGTGACATCTTAATTCTGTTGCAACCCTGGAAATCCTTATTTTTAACAAGGAGAAAGCTGAAACTTGAAAGAAATGATTCCCATGGCATATATAAATAGCAGAGTCCAGATTTAAATCTATATTTGAATGTAAAGCTTGTTTGTTTCATGAAATCTTCCTCATCAGGGTAAATGTCCATAACTGGCTAATGGGATCACATTCCATTGGATGCAACTAATATTTGACAATTATTTTCTGTCTAAATATTTTATCACACAATGTATAAATCTAATACCAATTTACTTTTGCAGGTACAACACACCAGTGTTGTCGCATTATCTCATTTCATCATAAAGAAACATGTATGCCTTAATTTATGCATTTACTTCTTAAACTTAACATTTATTCAGTCCTACTATTGTCAGATGTTTTAGTAAATTCTAGAGTAGAGAAACTCAGCTTCTACTAGGTGTGCTATGCATGTCTGCAATCCCAGTAATCAAGTGGTTGAGGTAGGAGGATTGCTGCATGCTTGTAGCCAGCGTGGGCTACTGGGCAACTTTAGAATATACCAATACCTAGAGATAGCATCCATAATGCGGATTCATCTTACAGAGGCAGAACTCAGGTACTACATTTCTAACAGCTCTTCTCAGCTGCATCCGCCCGTGAGAGCCATTATTACAGAAGGTTGCATTTCAAACTGTGGTCCAGCAATATTGGCATCTTGTGAGTTCGTTTACAAAGGCACTCTCTGTCCTTTCCCCAGCCTCCCCACCCATGCTTGGGCAGCACCTGATGATTTCTTCTACAGTCCTCATAGATGTTTCTGATGGAAGGAGAAGCTTGGAAAATGCTTCTCTAGAGACACAGGGTGAATCAGGTGTGGCACTGCTCAGCCTTTCTCCTGAATCCCAAGGAATTTGCAGCAGTGCCAAATTTGCATTTTAATCTCCTAGCACAGTTCCACAATCTATAACTTTGAAGTCCTAGTATTCCTGCTTAAAAAGTGTGCTGGTGTTCTAAATTTTTCAAGGCAGCTATTGAATGAAAAGTTTTAGAACAACGTGTTAATTTGTGAATATTAACAAGAGCCTTAAGAACCTTATATATGTATTGTAGAAAATTCTAAAATATACTTATGAAACATAAAGTGAAATGTGTTAAGGGTCAAATATTCCAACAAAGGGTTTTAGATTAGTCTCATATTTTCATTCTAGATAACATGCCTGTTGTTGTTGTTGTTATTATTTTTATTTTGGTGGAACCAGGGATTGAACTCAGGCCCTTGCCCTTACCAGGGAAGCGCTTATTCCACTGAGCCATCTCCCTAGCCCTGTTGTTGTTATTATTATATACTTGTTACTCTCTCATCATTATGAATGGAGGGTTTTATGATTTTATGACAGTATAAATGCCATGTAATAAACTAGATATATTTCGAGCATTTAATTTGCTTAAAGAAATAGTAAATATGTACACCAGTATCGTAAAACAATTGTAGGGAGGCATCTAGCCCCATTAATGATGTCTGTACTCGTGCTAGCCCACCGCACAATGCAGAATGCAGCTGCAGAGAGGTCCCCTGAGCAAGGAACACGAGCCACAGGTCGCTGGATAAAAGTCCCAGCAAGTAAAAAGAGAAAGACTTTCCAGAAGAGATATAAAGTCCCTGTCACCTAGCTGGTCTAGACCTTTGTGGATTTTGTTGTCCATCAGGAATAGATGTCAAGTACTGTGCACATCCAACCACTTTATTTCTTGGGACCTTAGTTAGCTTACTGGGGCTAGGCAGAGGTTTAATAGCTCTGTTACAGAAAGCAGCAATCCTGATTCAATCGCTGCAGTCAGCTTCTTCCAGTAGAGGAGCATGTCCAGCCTTGGCCACCAGCCCTTTCACAAATGCAGATTTCTCCACTGTGTGTATTACAGAGAACCACATCTATAAACATATTTTAAGAGTGACAAAAATCTACCAACTTGCCTTTAACTTCTTTTATTTTTGTTTCTTCTTCCTCTTGAGCAAATTATGTCCTTAAATGTTCATTTGTCTCCACCCATATGTGCTAGTAGTAGGACTTTACATTTTAGTCTTAAAGTCTCACTCTTCTCTCCACGGTAGGTTGGCTGCATGAATTGGGAAAGAGACTGGAGTCCCCATACTACGGGAACAACACCCTGGGGGGCCCGTCCATCCGGAGTGCCTACATCGCGGCTCTGTACTTCACCCTCAGCAGCCTCACCAGTGTGGGGTTCGGGAACGTTTCTGCCAACACAGACGCAGAGAAAATTTTCTCCATCTGTACCATGCTCATTGGTGGTAAGGGACCTGCGCCTCCAACCCCAGAGAAGGACCATGTGTCTGCCAAACTTCTGTTGTTCTGTTCGCTCTGTCCGGAAACACAATACAGATAAATTAGTCACGTTGCAAGATTCTAAAAGTGCTAATTAGAAAATCAGCGACGAGCATTTTAATGTACATATAAATTAGCAATGCAAGCCTGTGATGTGAATGAATTCCATTTTCTGGACAGATGAATAAACACCTGATGGTTAATTTTGAAAGAGCAAGCACTTTATTTTCTTAACATGTACTTTTTCTCCTGTGTTTGGGAGTGACATGAGTCTGAATTGTAGGTGTATGTATAAAATTCCATTATAAAGTCCCCAACAGCAGTGTTATTAAGTTTTCTTAATATTAATTACTAAATTAAGGATATTGGGACTATAATTTAGTTAAATATGAAAATAAAAACACCAGTAGGTAGTTAACATTTATTAATTGCTTTCACGCTCTAGTCTGTGCTTAATGCTTTCATACAGTACCACGGGTAATCCTTAAGAAAAATCAGCTGAAGTAACTGCTGACTTCAGCCTCCCATGTTTTTTTTTTTTTTTTTTTTTTTTTTTTTTTTTTTTTTTTTTTTTTTTTTTTTTTTTTTTTTTTTTTTTTTTTTTTTTTAATGTATTTGCACAGGGTTTCCCTACGCAGCTCAGACCAGTAGTGATCCTCCTGTCTCAGCCTCCCCAACACTGGGACTGCAGGCGTGTACCACTCGGTCTGGTCTTGGTGGCAGGCTCGCCGCGCCTGGAGGGAGCCGGTACGGCATGCAGTACTGAGGATCGCATCTAGATCCTTGAGCTTGCCTAGGCAGGTGCTTTAGACATACATGTCTGCAGCCCAAACCTTCCATGGTTGGGACTAGCCTCGCTGGACCTCCTCAGAGCGTCCTCATGCTCAGGCGGCTAGCAAGGCCTCCACCATCAGCAGGAGCCTGCCTGCTAGAGAGCTCAGCCTGCCTGCTAGAGAGCTCAAGGATTTTTCTCTCCGCATCTTAGATAACCTCACTTCTTTCCCCTCAGGCATCTAGCTGTAATAGTGGAGACGTGTTCTTTTATCACGGCCACAGTACCTTTATGCTCCCTTTTTATTCATTCAGACCTCCAACACCACGGGGGGGGGGGGGGGGGGGTACAATCTTTTATAAAAAATTCCCTCTGTTGATAAGCTCACACAGGAACCTCACAGTGGAGAGGTGACGAGCATAGTGTGAGACCCACACAACCCTAATTAGAAAGCAGCACAATCCAAACAGAAAAACAAACCTTCCGCTCATGCTCACGGAGCTTGCATTCCAGTTGGGAGAAGATAGGCTGAAAGATATGGAAAGAGTGTCAATAATACAAGCTGTCAGGGCTAGGTGCCAAATCAATCAGAAAGTTCAAAGCAGTGAGGAAAGAGGGCAGGGTGCAGCAGAATATCATGGAAAAGCAGGGCAGTCGCAGGCAGAGTTGCTGAAATAGCAAGCTGGGACCGTAGCAGTTTTCACCTTTTGACTGAAGCAGAGCTTTAACATCCGGCGGAGCAGAGAGCAAGGGTTGTAGGATTCTCATTTTCCGCAAAGCCCCAAGGGCGCCAGACTGTGTGGTGACTATTTCATAGCTACTATTATGACTTCTATAATTATTACTGTCTTCGACTGCCCATACACAGTCGATACTTACTTAATATTTATTCATGTTTCTTCTAGTCCTGATGGGAAATTTGGGGAAATGCTCAAGGCTTAAGCCAATTAATTGGGCATTTTGAGAATCTGTTAAGATAATTATGAGTGGTCCTGGATCAGAAATTGTTAAGGTGTAAGCTATTCCTTGCTGTTTACTGCAGGTGGGCACTACACTGGCTTTACACAAGGCCAAAGGATAGAGAAAAATAATATGATGATGTCACTTTGTCAATTCTTTGTTAAATATTTATTGAGCAAATTTCCTGGTACAAAGCCACTGCTGATTGGTATGTGGCATTAAAACTTGATAGGAAATTACTATCTTTGAATGCCAAATGGCATCTAAGTGACTTGAATTTATTAGGTTAATCTTTTAATATTGTGTTGTGGGGACCAATTTTGTATTACTGTGAAAATGATCCCAGGCTAGGAAAAATGATGTGTTCATTTTTAATATTTCCTAATTAACTAATTACTTGCATAACACTGTGAAATAAACATAAGAGCTTACAATATTGAGCATTTCGTTCATCTAATTCCCATAACACTGAGAGAGTTATTAATACCACAATGCAAATAAAAGGTAGTAGAGGTTAAAAAGCCAAGATCTGGAGAGGTTCTTGTAAGATACTTACTTCATTATACACCAGAAATTACTTTTAGCGAGGCGTGGTGGCGCAGGCCTGTAATCCCAGCACTCGGGAGGCTGAGGCAGGAGGATTGTTGTGAGTTCGAGACCAGCCTGAGCTACAAAGTGAGCTTAAGGCCAGCCTGAACTGCATAGTGAGACCCTGTCTCAAAAAGACCAAAAAAAAAAAAAAAAAAAAGAAATTACTTTTATTCACCTAATATTTGTACATATATACAAATAATGTTTAAAAAGAGAGGAAAAAAATAAATGGACATTACTGTTGTCTTAAGTCTAGGGTACTGTGTTAGGAATCTTAGCGTAAGGCTGATTAATCTGCAAATAATAGGTATACAGTGGTTATTATGAAAGTAGATAGCAACAAGGTCAAGTGAGAACTGCCAGAACCCAGGTAATTAGGGCGAAAGCACGCAAAAGCTGAGTGAAGGGGCATGGGGTGGAAAATGCTGAGTGGATCAAGTGGAGAGAAATCCAGGAACCTAAGAATCTCCTCAGGAGTTGCTCAGGGATATATATATATATATATATATATATATATATATATATGTTATATATGATCAGTATGTAATATATATATATGATCAGTATGTAATACATATATATATAAATAGATCAGTATGTTTTATATATATATATATGTTATATATATATATATGTTATATATATATATATTCTTCTATTTTAAGATACAATCCAAGTTTTCTTATAAACATATGTACTTATGGATATGAAAACCTCCAGTATATGGAAAGTATATTTAAAACAGTAAAACAAAGATATTAAGCAAAAATAATTTTAAAATTTGTACCTAAACAAATCTACATGAACTTTAAGAACACCCCAAACAAAGAAGTAATGCCAAAAGTTTCACGGAAAGGGATGGGGAGATAGTTTGGCAGCATAAACTCCTGCCTGGCAAGTGCAAGGTCATGAGTTCAATCCCCAGTACTGGATGCTGTGCAGGCCCCCGGAACTGGGCATGGTGGCCTATGGAATCCCAGCGCTAGGGAGGGTGAGGCAACAGGGTCATTATGAACCCAAATTGCATGATGAGACCCTGTGTCATACAAATACAAATTTAAAAAGTTAAAAACATAAATAAGCTTTACAGAGAGCTACAATTAGTACTAATTAAAGGAAGTTAGCAAAGCTAATAGAAGATCAGTATGTAAAAAATCAATTGTATATATATTCTAGTTATACATAATTAGAAAATGAAGTGTAGGAGTCAACCTTCTGCACAGAAAATTATAAAATAGTAAGAAAACTTACAGATGATTATAAATAATAGAAGCATAAACAATAGTAATTGTTAAGGCTGATATATTTGATACTGTAATGATATCAGTTTTGCCCAGAATAAAGATTTAATGTAACCTAAATAACAAAAAAAAAGTTAGTAGAGATGTATTTGTATCCATGTATAAATGTGTTTGAGAAATGATTAAAGTGTTTGTAAAACTTAGTAAAAATAAAAATGACTAAAATGAATCAAAGAAATGATGAAAATTATTAAGCATTAACTGCTCCTTTCAAAAGACCAGCAGAGCCGGGCGTGGTGGCGCAGGCCTGTAATCCCAGCACTCGGGAGGCTGAGGCAGGAGGATTGTTGTGAGTTCGAGACCAGCCTGAGCTACAAAGTGAGCTTAAAGCCAGCCTGAATTGCATAGCGAGACCCTGTCTCAAAAAAAAAAAAAAAAAAAAAAAAAAAAAAAAAAGACAAAAAAAAAGACCAGCAGAAATCAGCAGTACAATTATCCAGTTATTCTGCACATATACCTAATATCTTATATTCTTTTTCTCATTCCGGTTTTTCCTTCCCATTGAACAATTGTCTTTTGAATTTCTTATAACTTTTTGTCATTGTTTTTTTTTTCCTTTAAACCAATCTCACACATTTTTATGCATTAGCCTAAAGAACTAATTTGAAGATAATATCATGCAGTACAACAACCATTGTTGAATTCTCATTAATTAATTAATTAATTAATTTGTTCAACGAAATGTTGTGGCATTTCTAATACTGTTGTTTTCTATTACTATTTTGTATTCTTTAAATAATTAAATAAAATGTTGACTGACCTAAAAAGAAGAAATGATGAAAGACAATAAAATTGGAATAGTTATACTGCAGCTATCAGTTTGTCCTATAAAGTTACAGTAAGTAAGATGTATGATAGTGGGTGACGAACTGGCCAGTGAAATGGAGGAGCTTAGGAGTAGATCCATACATCTATGGGCACTTTGTGTCACGAGTGTTATTGTAGAGCTGGGGAAACAGCTCATTGGCATAAGCACCTTACTGACATGTGTTATTGTAGTGAGAAGAGGGAATGATGTTATTTTCAGTCAATGTTTCTGGTGAAACATTGATAGACATCCATATGTTGAAGAGCAATTTTGACTTCTCTTAAAATTGCCCATTAAAATTAATTCCAGACAGGTTTTATCTACACACGAAAGGAAAAACAAACAAGTTTAAAGGATGATACGAAGGATACTTTCATGACCTTGTGCTTAGCACATGTTGTTTACACAAACACCAACATTCCAGCCAGAGAGAGGAGAATCATAGATTGACTGGGATACTTCTCTTTGTACAAAGATGTTATTGAGACTCTAAAGAGATGAGCCACAGGATAAGAGAAGATATCTTCAAATATTGACCTGTCAAAGGGCACTTTTAGAGTATATGTCAAAACTTTTGCAAATCTATGGAAAAAGAGACATTTACCCCAAAATATAGCCAAAAGATTGAAGAAAGCACTTCAAAAATAGCTTTTCAATACCTACATAGACAATAGCCATAAAAAGTAATCAGCATCATTCATAGGCATACAAGGTAAAAACACAACCAACCACTTTTATAGTCACCAAAAAGGTATAGTAAAATACCCTGGGAACTGTATGTACTTAGGAGGATGCTGAACACGTTATTCTTTCCTACACTACTGAAACTCTCTCCAATTGGTACAACAATTTCATCAGCAACTAAATCTGAACATACGTCTACTCCGTCCATCAACTGTTCCGCTTCTAAATGTATATAACTAACAGAAATTTATACACTCATGTGTTAAAACATAGATGTCCCTAGAAAAATTACCTTAAGAATCTTAATCAAGAAATCCCTGGCTAATCGAAAAATGCTATCAATCAGAGAATACTTACAAATGGGAGAATAGATAAGTGAGCTATAACATAATTATTTAGTAGACAAGTATACAATAAGGAGGTCGGATGGCTACTGTATCATGAACAACATGGATTTTTCTTACAAACTTAATGCCCAGAAGAGAAGCCAAACTCTCAAAAGGACATCCTGTATAATTTTATTTGCAGAAAGCTCACAAGTAGGCAGAGCTTATTGATTGTAATATGACAATTCATAACTGTGTTTACCTTATGAAAATAATGAGAATAATGTTCAGTGAGTATGAAGAGAGGTTTACAGGATGCTATTAACCTCATTACTCATATGCAGAGTTATTCTTTACTTCTGCTCATTTTGAGAAATCCCAATGAGCTATAATTTACTTCTTACATAGTCTTCTCTGTGTGCATCCCTGATATTAATTTTACCTTATAATGTTACAGTAGATGAGCTGAAAATAACTATTAAGTGAAGGAGCAGAAGCTGAAGAATACTGTACTAAGTTCTTCCCCTTTATATCAGCTTGTTTTTAGGTTTATCTTAGCAATCGTGAGTCAAGCAGGAGGATTAAGACTGCATTATGTGAAATGTTGCTGATAACCATGAGGCCCTACAAATATCATTTTTAAAAGACAACATTTGAGAAGTAAAGAAAAGTGGAGATGCAAAATTCATAAAATTTCCAAACCACTTCTTGGAATTCTAAAACTTTTTAAAGACAGGATAAAGAAACAAAATTTTCATTTTAGTTTGATAAATATTTATGTCACACTTAGACTATGACACTTGTGGGGAAACAAAGTTGAACAAAATGGGATTCTCAGTTTTGCATGGCGATAGACACAGGTCTAGCTTTAGTCTTCAGCACGAGGGAAGCCAGTTATACTAACACCATTTATTAAAAGAGCTACCTTGCTTCCAGTAAACATGTTTGGTCCCTTTGTCAAAGATAAGGTGGCTGAATATCTTTGAACTTTTTTCTACATCTCTAATGTGTTTCACTGATCCTCAGCAGGTTGTTTTGTTTGTTGGGTTGTTTAGTTTACCAGTATCATGCTGTTCATACTGTTTTTTATTTTCTTTCTGATTTTGCCACAGTAGTTTTGTAGTATAATTTCAGCTCGGGGATTGCAATGTAATACCTTGCCTTTGTTGCCTAGAACTGTTTTTGCTGTTCTAAGTCTCTTTTGCTTCCAAATCAATTTTAGCATTGTTTTCTCTAATTCTCTGAAGTATGCTATTTGTTCTTTGTATGCTATTGATGTTTGAGTACTGACTTTGTATCCAGCAACATGACTCGATTTAGTTATTAAATCTAGAAGTTCTATGGTGGAATTTTGGGGATCTTCTATACAGAGTATCATGCCATTAGCAAAGAATAATAATGTAACTTCTCCTCTTATATTTATTCCTTTTATTTCTGTCTCTTGTCTTATTGCGTTGGCCAATGTTTCCAGAACTATAATAGGAGCAATGATACTCCACATCATTGTCCCATTCCTAACTTTAGAGTTAAAGCTTTTTGTGGTTTTCAACCATTTAGTATGATGATGGCTGTTGGTTTGTCATAGATAGCTTTTATCAGATTGGGATAAAGACCATCTATTCCAATTTTCTGTAGGGATTTTATCATGAGTAGGTGTTGGTATTTGTCAAAAGCTTTTGCTACATCTACTAAGATGATCATGTGATTTTTGTCCTTTGTTCTGTTGATATGGCATATTACATTTATTGATTTACATATGTTCCAACATCCCTTCATCCCTGAAGTGATTCCTGTTGATCATGATGTATAATCTTCTTGATGATTTGCTGTTTTCAGTTTTCCAGTATCTTGATGAGGATTTTTATATCGATGTTCACTAGGAAGTTGAGCCTCTAGCTCTCTTTTCACTTGGATCTCTCTCTGGTTTATGTATCAAGATAATGCTTGCTTCCAAGATTGACTTAGGCAGTATTGCTTCCCTTTTTATTAGAGTTTCAGAAGTAGTGGCATTAGATTTTCTCTAAATTTCTTGTAAATTTCAGGAGTGAATCCATCAGGACCTGGAGTCTTTTGTTAGTACGTTTTTATTTTTTATTGTGCCTCTTAGATTTTGCTTACTTTTATACTAGCAAGAAAATATGATGTTGTAACATGCAGGTCTGATTTATTACACTTGCAAGTATGGTCCTTAGTTGCATCTATTTACCTATAAAGCCTTTTATTTCATTGAGTGATATTGGGTTACTCAAATTTTTATATCTGCTTGATTCAGTTTTGACAATTAATGTGCATCTTGGAAACTACATTTCTTCTATGTTTCTGTCTTGTTAGAGTAAAATTTGACAGTTGGTATTCTTGATCTGGATATCCACAGAATCCATTGTGATTTTACCTTTTTTGTCCTTAATTGCATGAATCTGAGTCTTTTTTTAAATTTTATTTTTATTTATTTTGTATTTAGGACAGAGCTTACAAGGTGTACAGGGTCTCACTGTGTTCATTGGACTCATAGTGATTCTCCTGTTTGACACTCCCAAGTGCTGGAATTACAGACCCCCTACCACTGCTGGTCTCCATTGCCATCTCAGCACACCCCAGGGGCAGGGCCAGCACGGCAGGCCAGGGAATCAAACTCCTGGTCCCTGCCTCTGCCTAAGCAGATTGAGTCTTTTTTTTTTCTGCTGTAAGGTTGACTAAGAGCTTTTAAATTTTAGTTAACTTTTCAAAGAACCAACTCTTCGATTCATTGATTCTTTGTATTGTTTTCTTAGTCTCAATTAAGGTCTGCTCTATTCATTCTATTTTCCTCCGTGTACAATTTTGGCTTGACTTGTTCTTTTTATTCTAGAAAGTTTTCATCCAACATTAGATTGTTTATTTGTACTTGGTCCATTTTCCCTTCTATAAACTTCCTTCATAGATTTATTTTCCTTCCATCCCATAAGTATCAGTATGTTGTATCATCTTTGTCATTTAATTGCAGATACCATTTAGTTCTTCTCTAATTTCATCATAACCTATTGGTTATTTTGAATGGTGTTATTTGATTTCCATGTGTTTATGTAGTTTTTGTGGTTCCCAAAGTCAAAGTGGACTAAACATCTTTATATTAAAACAGAAACACTTAATCTACTGGAAGATAAAATAAGTATAACTCCTGAAGACACAGGTTTAGGCAAAGACTTTATGAATAAAACCCCAAATGCATGGGAAATGCTACAAAGAATCAGCAACTGGGATTATTTATTTATTTGTTTATTTATTTTGTATTTGAGGGAAGGGTCTACAGGGTGTTCAGGGTCTCACTACTAGGTCAGACTCATAGTGTTCAGCCTGTTTACAGCCTCCCAAGAGCTGGGATTACAGGCATGCACCACCATGCCCAGTCTCAATTGCTGTCTCAGTGTGCCCCATGGGTGGGGCTGGAATGGCAGGCCCAAGGATCAAACCACTGACCCCTATACCTGCTTACAGATGCTTAATCCACTGTGTTTTTTGGCTGGCCGAGGAACTGGGATCTTATCTCACTAAAAATCTCTGCACAGCAAAAGAAATCACTAACAAAACAAACAGACAAACTGTAGAGTGAGAAAAAATGTTAGCCAATTGTTCCTCAGGTAAAACCACTAATATATACAAAGAATTGAAAAAAAGTAGACCCCCCCTCTCCCAAATTTAAAGACTCAATCCAAAAGTGAGCATCTGAGATGAATACACACTTCTCAGATGAAAAACTACAAATGACAAGTAAGTATATGAAAAACATTCAACCTCATTGGTCATTCAAGACATGCAAATTAAACAATGCATTTTATTACACAATTTAATACACATGTGTGCCTGCTGTCATAAATTCTTAATCTAACTACATGTATCTTTTTGTCTCAGACAAAATACATTAAAGACAATTGTCCCATCCTTCAAACATTCCTCTATCATATTTAGTAGTCACCTATATATTTGCCTCAACTGTCAATTCAGTCTTGAGAATTAGGTAAAGGGTCCAGTATGCATGCTTATCTCTGGGGGCACATCCATTTCAAATGACACATTACTATGAAGTAGCTGACACTATCTTTGGATCTATCAGTGCTACACATAATGCCTGGACATAATTTTATTGGACCCATGTAAGCTGTAATGTCCATAAATCCAAGCCATTTTAAGAAATGCCTTGGCACTGCTATTTAAATTCATTATCTAGGAATTTTTTATCACTTTATATTCTGTTCCATCTGTTATCCCCAGCCCTATACACTTATAATAAAGAACAGAAAGCTCCAGAGCACAGAGGAGGTGACAGGGAAGAGCAGAGCTGCTAGGATTACCTAAAAAGTAAGCTCTGGTCTCGTTTTATGTAAGGAAAAAAATACCCAGCATATGTAAAGATTCCAACCCCACTGCAGGATAGTTAGCTAAAGAAATCAACAATTTTGCAAAGTTGCCCCAAACCAATGAAGGAAGAGGATAGAAAAAGAGAGAGCAAGAGCAAAAGCCAGACAGCTCTACGGAAGGGCTTCTTTTCACTTGAGATATGCCTACTTTCCTGTATCATCTCAATTGTTAAGGTTCCTCCAAAGACATGATACCAAGATGAGATTTTACCAAATGCACTTTATGCAAAACTCCTACACAGAGAAAAAGAGCCTCCCACACACTCAGCAGGTCTAGCACTCAAGTATTGTACACATCAAATTTGCTAAGAGCGAAGGAAAAATGAGTGGTAATTTCCAAACTGACCTGGATATAGAAGTTCTTGAGTCAAACTTTACAGCAGATGGAATGATTTAGTCTGACAGTTATATATACTCTTTACCAGGGTGAACTGAAAATCAGTGGCAGAAAGGCCATCATAACTTTGGAAAGTGAAAAACTAGGAGAGCCATCGTTTTATTTTTTTCAAGGCCTTAAATTAGAAGTAGTTTCCTATGCTGAAATGAGGCTTTGAAATGATGGTGACTAAGACATAAACTAGTACTTTACAACAACACTTATGAATACTACAATTAATCCAGTAATTCAGTTTATTGATAATGTACAATTAGGATGCTAAATGAGCTGAACATATTACTTCTCCTACTTTAAGTGCTTTACACATTATAATTAAGCAAAGCAAAGTTAAAATCATACACATAATTAAGGAAAGTTGCGTTAAAATAAGTGAAACAAAATTGTTCTCTGAACTCAATTTAATCTCCATGAAAAGACAATTTCATAGTGTTAAAGATGGTAAGACTTCCAAGCACTTAGCCCATCCATGTATTAAGAGCCCCAAATCAAGAGTTTAAATTCTTTAACTTGGAGCAGAGTCAGTTCTTTTCTTTGGTGAGTACTTATCATAAATAAAAATCCCTTCCAAATTAAATATTTAAGCATTGAAACTGTTGTGCTTTTAAAACCATGCAGAATAAAGAAACTATTTAGAGTCCACAAAAAGCCATGCAGAGCTGGGCGTGGTGGCGCATGCCTATAATCCCAGCACTTGGAAGGCTGAGGCAGGAGGATTTTTGTGAGTTCGAGACCAGCCTGAGCTACAAAGTGAGCTTAAGGCCAGCCTGAACTGCATAGTGAGTCCCTGTCTCAAAAAGACAAAAAAAAAAAAAAAAAAAAAAAAAAAAGCCATGCAACCTTAAGTTGTTGACCAATATACATTTTTCTTGGGATAGCATTTTACCATTCTGGAGACATATTTCACATTTAGGAATAATACATGCTTCCATGCACTTGCTTGTTTTAGGCACTTACTGATGTTTGTTTATTTATTTTGTTTTTTTGAGGCAAGATATCATCAGGTATCCCAGGCTGGCCTTGGATTTACAGCAATCCTCCTGCCTCAGCCTCCTAAGTGCTAGGATTATAATCATGTATCACCATGCTCAACCTGTAGGCATTTATTGAATATTTCTTGAAATTTTTCATCAAGAAGTGATTTCCACCAAGAGTCATTCTTCACCACTTAAGAAGTTAGAAGAAAATCTTAAATTTGAGTCCTTGTCCCCAAAAGGGGCAGACTGAACTTCAACCACACCACTGAAGAAACTGAATTTTCATTAATTTTTTTCTATAGGAAAATTTTTGTGAATTGAACAACTACCATTCTCACACATATACTCAATATTTTAAGTGCATGTACGAATATATATGTGTGTGTGTGTGTGTGTGTGTGTGTGTGTGTGTGTGTTCTGAACGTAAGGAAAAAGAGTCCACGTAAAAGAATTATATAACTTGACAAGTTAACACAAATAGAAAGAGGCAAAGTCAAGATTCAAATCTCCGGCCCGTGAGATAACTAAGCAGACTAAGCGCCTGTTTAGGCAAGTGCGGTGGCCAGGGTTTGATCCTCGTGTTGCCATGCTGCTGCTGGCCCTGCCCCCAGGCTTGCTGAGCTGGCCACCAAGACCCAGTGTGGTGGTACATGCCTGCGATCCCAGCACTGAGGAGGCTGAAAGAGAAGGTTCACTAGGAGTCCAAGCTGCATAGTGAGACCCTATACCAAATACACACACACACACACACACACACACACACACACAATGGATTCAAATCTCAAGCCATTGGATTCCGAAGTTCACATTCTCAGTTCACCATTATATTGTCTTCCATGTACAGACTCCAAATTTAACATTATTTTAATAAACTTTATGCACGTGTCACATGTTGCTTTTTCCATCATTCTGTAGAGAAAATATCATATAGATCATTGCTCAAGATTTTAATTCCAGGGTTAGGTTAAAATAAAATCAGTGTACCAATGTTATCTAACTTCTACTAAGCGCACAGGAAAAAAGAAATTGAATTGAGGTTGCCCTGTAGTACTCAGCAAGGAAAACGCAATGAAATGTTGACACATTTACACCAATGTAACTATCTTGATACCAAGAGAGTTTTAAAATAGCTCCTTAAGTTGGGAGATTTTGTTGCGTCAGACAAGCTACTACATTTTTAATCTTTTTAACCCAAAACTTCTGAAACAGATGATCTCATTCAAACCTGGAGCTCTTTCCTCATTGCCAGTCTCCCAGAGTGAAGATCCTGGCTAAAATATGAAATCCCTTAGAATTCATGTGCTGAAAAATATAAGTATACCTCATTCTTTCTCTTCTTCCAGTTCCATAGCCCAGGGAAAGCCAAACCTTCAGGTTTCCTACTGGTGTTTCACGGCCATTCATCACAGTTCCATTCTGTTAATGACATGGATGGAGTACAAAATTCTGCCATGAGTTTTTCTTTCTGCTTTGAGTTACCAGCTACTTTCAAAAGTAGGCACTTAAGTCCATCCTCTATTCTATCTTCCTTGGGGGGCAAAAATCTGTCCTTAACCTCATCGTGCTCTGATTCTATTGGTGAATAGATTTTTCATTACACTGTGGTAGTAGCTGTGGAAAAATGAGACTCCGTGGAAAAGTGAAGGTGAAACACCACGGGACTATCCAACTTCATCGGAAGAGCAATGCCACACACAAGGGCCACGCTGCCTGTCCTCAGGGTGGCAACAATGAATATTCTGCAGAATATTCTCTTCTGTGTATCTATTGCTGTCTTGAACATTCTCAAGCTTGACAGCAGACCTGGGGTGGGTCATTAGTGGAAGTTAGTAAACATTAGTGCCATATTCTCTTTAGCTGCAGACTACTCAAGAAATCCACAACTGTATTTCCAGCCCCTTCCTCAATACTGAAAGGGTACAAATATATTATATTCAATATTATAAAACTAATTTTAAACGATGATTTTTAGGAGATGAGATAACATTCCTAACCAGACGAACTAATTGTAATGTTTATTTTTAAAATTTGTTATAATAAAAAAATTAAACTTAAATTTATAGCATACTCTATAAAACTGTTTTATCACAGCTATTAAACTATAGTTGCATGAGTGTGTGTGTGTATGTGTGTGGAACTGGGGATTGTTCCCCAGGATTTACACATGCTACGCAAGAGCTGTGCTACTGAACAGCATCCCAAGCCCCATTATTTATTTTATTTTGAAATTGTCTCTTTCCAATTTGCCCAGGCTGTCATCAAACTTACAATCCTGCCACATTGGCTTCCCAAGTAGCTAGGCTCACAGGTCTATGTCAGCAGCACACCCTGCCCATAAATATTAAAAGATAGGTCTGAATAGATTTCGAAATAAGTTTTATATGACCAGATGGCAGCTTAAACACTGAGGAAGAAATATTGAGTTTATTTTGAATATCAGTGACAGCTTTTACGTTTTATGTGTCGTCAGTCTCCAGCAATTTCAGGATATCCCCTGTGACAAAACAGCTGGCCAGCAATGACCATAACAGCTGTATCAATATAGCTGCATAAAATGCTATGCTTCCATCCAAGATATATAGGCTGTAAATCCACCCCGGAAGGAGGGGCTCCCCTGCCTCATTTCTCATGGTGTGTTGTGATCTCTCTAGCCTTGATGCACGCCTTGGTGTTTGGAAACGTGACCGCGATCATACAGAGGATGTACTCCCGATGGTCTCTCTACCACACTCGAACCAAGGATCTGAAGGACTTCATTCGTGTTCATCATCTGCCTCAACAGCTCAAGCAGAGGATGCTTGAGTATTTCCAAACAACCTGGTCAGTCAACAATGGCATAGATTCAAATGAGGTAATGTTCATTTTCTATCACTGATGTTTTCAAGCAGAAATCACATATAAGGTTAAAAACACCGTGCTCCACTACCAATACCAGAAGTGACAAACACACCTAGCAGCTTCACTACTTATTGCTTACTCCCTCGTGAAACTCAGTTCATCTTCTTTGGCTTCTGCACTTATAATTCCACTCTAAATTACCTAGTGTTTTACCTTAACTCGCTACCTTGGTCAGTCAGATGGATTTGTTTTCATTTTCATTGCCCCCTTTTCAAAGAACTGATCCTTATGATAAGGTAGTGGAGTGATCTGGATAAATGGATTAATCAAGCTCAAGTAGCTGTTAGAATCAATAAAGACCTAAAAATTCAAGCAGGAATGTTTGTTATATGTAAGCTTCCAGGAGGATGAATACTCCATACCACCACTGTGGAAAAAGTGTCGTATAAATCAACCCACCACCTCACCAGTCTTCCAACCAAGCCAATAACCCAAATCTTAGGAATGGTAATTTAGTTTCTCGTCATTTCGTGTGATCATGATGCCAGAGGAAATACCCTCAGGTCTTGATTCTCTAACTTCTGCCCCAAATTGGAAATTTTAGAAATTATAAGGAGTTAATGTTTTCCTACCAATTTATTAATTGTTTTTCTATTCCTCCAAGCTTATCCGTTGATCATTCAGTAGCACATAATTAAGGTCAGGCATTGCACGGGAAGCTCTTGAAAGAATCAACAAATGGGATCAACTTTTCCTAAAGAGCTTCTGCATGTCAAAAGAAATTGTCAACAGACTGAAAAGACAACCCACAAACTTTGAAAAAATCCTAACTAATAAGCAATCAGACAGATTGCTTTATAAATTCTACTGTCTAGAATTTATAAAGAACTAAGATATAACAGGGCCCTCAAATTTAAAGACCCAATTCAGAAATGGGCATCTGAGATGAATACATACTTCTCAGCAGACGAAATTAAAGAAGTGAACAAATATATGAAAAAATGCTCCACATCACTAGCCATTCGTGAAATGCAAATAAAAACAACACTGAGATACCATCTCACTCCAGAAAGAATGGCTATCATAAGGAAATCAACCAACAACAAATGTTGGAGAGGTTGTGGGGAAAAGGGAACACTTCTCCACTGCTGGTGGGAATGTAGAC
>PVKA01013433.1:0-55033 GCA_004027165.1 Ctenomys sociabilis | reverse complement strand
AGTGTTGTTTTTATTTGCATTTCACGAATGGCTAGCGATGTGGAGCATTTTTTCATATATTTATTTGCTTCTTTAATTTCATCCTCTGAGAAGTGTGTATTCATCTCAGATGCTCATTTCTGAATTGGGTCTTTAAATTTGAGGGCCCTGTTATATCTTAGTTCTTTATATATTCTAGACAGTAGTCCTCTGTCTGATTGCTTATTAGGATTTTTTCAAAATTTGTGGGTTGTCTTTTCACTCTGTTGATAATTTCTTTTGACATTCAGAAGCTCCTTAAGAAGAGTTGATCCCTGTTGTTGATTCTTTCAAGAGCTTCCCATGCGAATATATGTTTGTTTATGAACTCTTTACCTACCCCCATGTCTTCAAGAGTTCCTCCTACTTTCTCTTCCAGGAGATTGAGTGTTTCTGTTTTAATGTTTAGATCTTTAATCCATTTTGACTTTAACTTAGTGCATGGTGATAGAGCTGGGTCAAGTTTTCGTTTTCGGCATGTAGAAAGCCATGTTTTCCAGCACCATTTGTTAAAGAGGCTATCTTTCTTCCAGTGAGCTTGTGTAGCCCCTTTGTCGAAGATAAGATAGCTGAGTGTTTTCGTAGATGGTATGTGATTTTAAAGTTTAACTTTGTGTAGAGGTCACAGTGTTGCCATGGGGTGGTTATGTTTCCTTTGCCTTAGAGTATCAGAAGGTGCTTGGACAGTGATCATGACTAAGGTGCCACTGACATGTCACACCCTGAGCCCAACATGGTGCAGCCTCTTGCTATGTTTAAGAATCAGATTTCTTTATCTAAGTACTTTAATGCCTCAAAGGAGAAATACTGAACATAGGATTTATTATGATTGCATAAGCCAGATACTGACAACAGAAATGAAAAATGGTCCAACCACTTATTTATTTATCCTTCATTTTATTAGTATGTACTTATAATACATACATAAACTTTATACTAATCTTGGGGAGTGGGTACGTGTACATACTATAGGTTGCTTCTTTTGTAATACCTTTCCTGTCCCCCTCCTTTCTTCATCTAACTTCCTTATCCAGGTTTTCTTTTTTTTGTTTTTTTGCAGAACCAGGGATTTAACTCAGGCCCTTGAGCTTGGCAGGCAAGTACTTATTCTACTGAGCTATCTCCCTGGCCCCCAGGTTTTCATGCTTGTTGATGTTTTCAATTTCATCTCAGATTATTGAATATTATATCTTCATTGGTAGGGGGTTATTAGTAAAGGTAGTTTGTCCTGATCTTCTTAAAAATACACATAATTTTATTATATGATGAAATGGTTTCATCCTTAGGTATTTCTTTACCCACCTGAGTAGAAAAATTCCATTGCATGATCTGAGAAAACTAAAAAAGGGGGTACAAATGAAGGACCATTTTGTATTTGTATATTCAAAATAGTTAGGATAGATATATAGCTGCTTTCTCTTAATTCAATAAGAAGCAAGATTTGTACTAATAGTGTTTGGACAGGATATCTTGTCTGCATCTTAAACAATGAATAACCACTACAAAGACAACAATATGAAATGTATTAATCATTGAAACTGTCCTGTAATTGGTTTTGAAGCTGTTTCATTGCTATTTGTTTCTCAATAAAATTAATAAAATTTTTTTAAAAAGAAAGAAAAACAAAAACAAAAACAAAAAAACTATGCATGAAGGTGTGTATCAGCTTCACTGAGAATTATTAAATACTGGAAGAAACAAAGACGTCATCCAGTAGGAGAACAGAAAAACAGTTCATCCCTGTAACCAGATACTAATTAGGTATAATAAGACAATAAGATATTAAGCTGCATAACATATAGGTGAATCTTAATTGATTAAGTACAAAACTAACTTTAAAAAGATTACGTAGTGCATTTGGTTCTATTTACATAGAATTTAGGGGAACGATACTTAAAAAAAACAAAACAAAACAAAACAGTGGTTTTGAAGAGTTGACAGGTGAAGCACAGAAGATGTTTTTGGTGTTGGAACAGTCCCGCATGATTGCTGCAGGTACATAAGTGGTACCATGCAGTTTTCAACAGGAGAAGAAAGGGATTGTAATACACAGCAGTAAGACAAAATATGTCCAGGAGGGAAGGGCCCCAAAGGAGGGACGATGCCAGGGCTGATGAAATGAGCTAGCTTGACTACAAATGCATGAAATAACCCCCCAGGACAGGGTGGAGGGGGCTGTGGAGGTGAATGTATCCTGTGGAACTGAAAGTCAAGGAGCCCTGCAGTCCTGCTGAGCTGTGCTTTTGATAAAAGATTCACTAAGTAGGTGGGGGATACAGTGAAAGCCAAGTTCTGCCTTGTTCAAGCACGAGGTTACAGATAAGCAAGAGTAGAATGTGAAATGGGTTCATGTCACAATGGACTAGCATTGCCAGAAGCCATGAAAACTCAGGGTTGCATGAGCACAGATGCTCACGTGTGTACACGTGAGGGCGACACTCGTCAGTCACTGGACCATGCTTCTGAAGAAGCTCTAATGCTGAGTAGCAATTAGCTAATGTCCCAATTTGGGTTTCTAATTTGAATTACCAAAAATAAAACATATTTGTGGGATGAAAGAGAAATACATTACAGAATCTGCAATTAAAAAGGACTCAGAAAAATAAAAAAGAGACCACAAGCTGTGGGTATGTCAAAAACACACAAAAACCAACAGAAAGAAACACTGGTCAAAACGTTAAAAATAAATAAGTAACATGTTGCATTAACCCAAGTTGCCTCTCTACCACAATTCTTTAATAAACTTAGCTTATTTATATGTTAATGTATTAATATGTAATTTTTTTAAAAACATATTTGTTTATTTTTTGGTACAGGGTTGCATACACAGTTCAGACTCCCGTCTTATCACTTCTCGGCCTTTTGGCTAAGATCAAGTGCAGACTCCCGTCTCAGCCATCCCAGCACTGGGATTAGAGGGGTGCTCCACCACCCCAGTTTTGATGGATTGCATGGTACCCCCTGGGCAGGGTCAGCATGGAATGCAGTACTGGGGATCAAACCCAGGTCCTCATGCTCACCAGGCAGGCACTTAGACAGTCTCTCCAGCTAATATTTAAGTTCTTTATATGCGTTTTTCTGGCATTGAATGTCAGAAAACCCTACATAAAGGCATTTTGCAAGATTGCTAACCAAAACTCTAGGTTATCAGAAAAGGGGGAAGCCCGAGAGAGTATCATAGCTGAGGTACCCTAAGGAGAATGTCAACAACATATAATGTGTTTGCTTAGGTTAGTTCTAGGGAAAGAAAAGCGAATAGCGGGCTGCGGAGATGGCTCAGTGGAATAAGCACTTCCCTGGCAAATGCAAGGGCCTGAGTTCAATCCCTGGTTCCGCAAAAAAAAAAAAAAAAAAAGGCAAATAGCTCAGATATAAGGAAATGAGAACAAAGTTGGACTTAAGCCTATAAAATATGTCAATTTTTAATCACAAGTCTCAATAATGTACCAAGTGAATACATAGTGTTGATCATAGGGAAGCAGCGGCTGTGCCTATAAAGCTATATTCTGTTCCATCTTGATAAATCTATCTATGCTCACTTCATATTGATTGACGGGTTGATTGGCACTGCTGGGAGTGAACTCAGTGTCTCAGTGCTGAGCTGTCCCCCCAGTTTTCTTTTCCTTTCTTTTTTTTTTCATTCTTTTCTTTTAAGGCGGGGTCTATTTGTGTGTGTGTGTGTGTGTGTGTTGATGTGCAGATGTCAATTTCCAAGTGACATTCTATAATTTTAGTGAATATGTTGTCGCAGAAATCAAAAAGACATGGCTTGAATGCAGTGGCCCAAAAAAGGGCTGAGTTCTCAGATGTCCTAGAATATGAGTGCCGCTTCTGAGCAGTGACCATAGCTCCCTGTCCCCACCCACATACCACATCCTCACATAAGTCATAAACACAGGAACAGGTACTGCTTATAATTATTTAGGCATAAAAACTCACCACAATTTTCATATAAGAACAAAGTAATATATCCTGGTTTTAGTGTACAGTAGATGAATGTATTTCTGGTTATTATTAAGAGATTACAAATGCCTTTGTTCACGACTCTATTAAGACTTGTTTACTATACTGGAAAATCATGTAAGCAAAAGCAACTGTACTAATGAAAGTTGAAATTTTCACAAAACACAGGAGTCAGTTTGTATCTATAGTTATCATATGTAAAGTCACATCATATATATGACCAAGTATTAGAAACATTTTCCTCTTAGGGTAGTGGTTTCCCAGTATTTGCATTTTTTTTTTTTTTGGCTGGCTCAGGCTGCCTTAAGGGCAGGTCTGGTAAGGCAAGAGGTGCTAGGGATCAAAGCACGGTATCCTGGGCCTGAGGCACTTAAAGAACTGAGCTAATCGGCAGACTCCCCCAATATTTGCATCTTAGAAATATCTACTCTTTTACCATGATTTCTTATGCATATATATTATATTTCCTTCTTTATTATTTGTGTATATTTACAACATAGAGCGAACACATTAATTATGTTCGTGCACACACTGCTTGCATGACTTCTAAATGCACTTTTTCTTTATGTTATGTAATAATTCTATTTAACCTTTGAAAACTTCTATGCAGTTAGTTTATGTAATTTAAGAATTTTATTCCCAGATGGTTAAAAACATTTTTGTCTATTTATTATAAAACAGAGACATTTGCATGTTTGGGTTGAATACCACTAACAGTATAATTAGACAAAATCAAAACCACTAACAACTGCTGAGCTACTCATTTATAGAATACAATTCTTTCCTGAAAGTGGGTGTCACTAGGAAAGGCCATGTGACAGTTTTTGTCATTGGGATATTGAAAGATGAAGATGCCTTCTCCATTTTGTCTTGGTAGAAGTAGGGGAAACTACAGGCTTGAGTGATTCAACTCTGAGCTAGAAGAGACTAAATCTCACAATGAAGAAGATAAAGACTCTCTCAGCAGGGACACCCACACTCAACTGTGGGTGAGGGAGAAAGTAGTATCTGTAGTGATCAGTCACTGAGACTTGGGGTTTTTCCTTAATGGCAACTATCATCACCAAATGCATACACAGAATTCAAATTCATGACTAATGTGAATGAGTCCCTTACCAAGTGCAGACCTTTCTCTAAATAAAGGCACCTTAACAGTGCTGGGGAATTGTTGTGAAGCTTAAGTGAGATCCTGCCTAGGGAAAACACTGTGCTTTAGTAAGTCCTAATTATGTTGCCTTTCTTTCTTTTATGTATTTAGTGCAGGATCTACAGGGTCTCACTACACAGATCATACTTATAGGGATCCTGTTTTCAGCATGCCAAGCACCAGGATGACAGGTGTGCACCACCATTTCCAGTCTCAGTGCACCCCCAGGATGAGGACGGCATGGCATGTGGAGCTAGGAAATCAAACCCTTGTCCCTGTACTCACTAAGCAGATGCTTTAGTTGGTTGAGCTATCTGGCCAGCCCAATGTTGCTTTTCTTAGTCAAACTTTTGTATTTATCTGTGACTTCACTTTTCTCAGGGTTAGAGAACCCTAAGCTCCAGGTCCTTTTAATATAGGAGATTAGAATAGGGTTCTGCAGTTGGTCTTTCAAGTTTAGAGATTGCCACTGTCTGTCCCCTTCCTTGTGGTTCTCCTCAGTCCTTCCTTTCACTCTGCATCATCTTACATAACAGAGGCTCTGTTGGGCATTTTGCGTCACTCACATCTCAAACCTAGATGTTTATTTCATGACCAAATTAGTAATTATGCATAACATGCTTCCCATTTCCTGAGTTGTGGGGAATTTGCCTCATGAATACAGTGTGGACGTAGGAGAAGTTCAAGGTTCAGACCCTATCTTAGCCCTTTGCGTGGATGCCCCATGCTGCTTATAGACATTTTGTCATCCCCTTGATGAAAACATGAGCACTTGTTTGAAACCCACATAGCAGATATGAATATGGAAGTGCTGACTCTTAACACCAGGGGCACATCCGTCGCTCGATGTTCTAGCCAGGGCTGCAACTCGGAGACCTGAGTCACCGGTGACCCCACTTTCCCCAATGTCATGCAGCCTCACACATTTGCAAACAGAGGACTCTGTTATCAAATAATCCCTTCTTCAAGACCTCCAGGACTGCCAGTTATTGAGATAAACAGAAATTGTCAAAACTTAGTGAGTCTACAGATTTCACTCAAAAAATTTTAAATTCTTGTGGCTTATCACAAAGAGTATTGCTTTACACATTAGAGCAACAATTGCACTTACTCTCATTAACATCATAGGAAGAAAGTGGCTGTAATGATAAGGGAAGAATTTCTAAAGCCCCAAGTTGACTGTGTCCTCTGTGTCTAATAGCTCACAATGGCACATTGTTGCCTGTAGAAATGGCTTCAGAATATTTGGGCAAAGGATGTCTTTGCAAAACTTAATCGTGGTTTTGTGTTTTAATCTTCTTCCCTTTCTACCACAAAATTTGCATGCACTCGTATTTGCATGACACTCATAGTTGTGACATTTTGGTTGGCTTCTGGGTCCTCTACAGCACACGTACCCTGAAATGAGAATCCACTGTTCTCAGGATAAGGCCCCCACAGGCTATTTATCTATGTAGCCTTGTATTCCCCGGCTGCTAATTCTCACCCTACAAGCCCTGCCCTTCCTCCTCTTCCTCCTCCTTCTGCTCCTCTGCCCTCTTCCCCTCCTGCCTTCCTCCCCTTTCCCTCTTCCTCTCCTCCCCTCCTCCCTTCCTCTTCTTCCCCTTCTTGTCCTCCCCTCCTTCTTCCCTCTTCCTCCCCTCCTCTTCCCCACCTCCTTTTCTCCTCCTC
Source organism: Ctenomys sociabilis (assembly GCA_004027165.1). Classification (NCBI taxonomy): domain Eukaryota; kingdom Metazoa; phylum Chordata; class Mammalia; order Rodentia; family Ctenomyidae; genus Ctenomys; species Ctenomys sociabilis. The sequence goes on along the minus strand of PVKA01013433.1, from coordinate 48,234 downwards.
CTCCCTCCAGTGGCACCTCTTGAGCTGTTTGCATCTTCTTATTTCTTTACTTTTGCTCCTCTTGAGCAAAAGTAAAGAAAACTTTTGCTCATTCTTGACTCAGAAGAGTCATTTTCTCCCTACCTTCCATCTGATTCTTCCATTATATTCCAAAACTTTAGCTTAGACTCTTCTCTTCTTAAGAAAGCCAGTTTTCCAGGCATATTTCCTTTCTACTTTCTACAGACCTTAATAGCATTATCTGCACCATTTCTATTCAGTGTGCCTATTGCAGTTATTTTGCTGCTTCTTTTCTACTTGATTCCTTTAATATCCCCTTATCTAAACTGGATTGCATGTCTTGCTGTACGTAGAACTGCTCAGTACTAGTCTGTGGCTTCTCTTGCATTTTGAAGACATAGAGAACCAGGCTTAAATATGAACAAGTGAAACAAATAACAAATCCTAGCAACCTCGGCGAAGCATCAGCTCCCTTCTTGCAGCACAGCAAGCACTAGCCTTATTTAATTAGTTTATGTTAGCTCAAATAAGAGGTTCAGTGAAGAGAAGAGAACACAGCAAAATGTTGAGGCTGGATTAAAATAGAGAGGCCAATAAAATCTTCAGGTGAAAAATGAGTCCCAATTTTCATGGTGTTCGACTGTCTTTATGAGAGGAAAACCTGCTACAGGCAAAGTTGTTAAAAAATAAATCTAAAACAAACCTAATAAGCAGAATGGCTGAGCTTCGGCCCTGGGGAGAGAGGGGGCGGGTTGTTTTCTCATTAGCGCATGGAAGTCTGACAAGAGCAGATAGTTTTCACAGCTCTCTCTCTCTCTCTGACTTATACAAGAGTGAAGGTTTTGCAATAGGAAGGTGGCAGACTTCCCCAGGCGCAGGCCCCATTCCACGGCTGAGCCTCCATCTCTTCTACTCTCCCACACTACTCCTTCCATTGCTACTTCTTGTGTTTGCAAAGGCCTCAGAGAGCAACGAAGCAAGGGAGAAGAAATGAGAGAGCCAGCAGCCAAGGCACACTGTGTCACCCGCTCAGTATGCACCACCTGTCCTCCAGCGCCTCCCAGTCCAGGTGGCCATTGGCCTCCCCTTCTCTGGGCCAGGAGGAGAAGGAGAGCTACAAAGGGGAGTGCAGCTGAGTGCCGTGGACCTACCTTGTGCAATCACTCCCATCCATGCATGCATCCTCCGTGAAGACCGGCACTCTTTCAGGGCAGGAAGTGAGGATATGGTGGATAATAAGTGCTTACTGATGAAAACAAAGAGATACGTAGTTTAGGTGAGGCATAAGCGTGATTTATTTGTGACGGATAGTTTTGGAGCTTACAGAGAAAAATTCTGGCCTATTCTTCCTGAAAAGATCAGTCTCTTCCAACAGAGACCCAGCACAGGAGACACGGAAAGCCGTACATACACTACAAGATGAAATGTTACATAGATTTTGGTCTAAGCTTGAGCTACTCCAAGGTATTATCATAAAGTTGGGATTAAACAGCAGAAATTCATGTCTCACAGTTCTGCAAGGCTCAAAGGTAAAATCAGGATGAGTGACCTTGTTCCTAGTTACAGAGTCTCAGCTTAGGAATCCTTGTTGGGCTTACAGGGACCTAGCTAGGCTTCTGGCTTCATCTTACTGCCGCCCTGACTTCCTTCATCCCCTCACCTCTGCTAAGAAACCTTCCCTCTCAATAGCTTAGCATTGTATTAAGGCTTTAGGTAGCAATCAGGGTGGTGGGCGTGAAAGTCTTCTGTGCACAGCAGTCCGGCTGATCCACTGTGAAGCATGAGTAGCTATCATCATCCAGCAAAACAGAACTTCAGCCCTGCATTATGTCTTCCTACACATGTGTATTACTTTCCATGACAAAAATTTCTAATTTACCAGACATGTTAGTCTCCCATTGTATCAGGCAAACTACAGAAACTTGACTTTAATCCAATGGGTGGAATTCCAAACACAAATACAGAAGCATCGCGATTAGCTTAGCTGGCTCGTCTGCTTCTAACTTCCAGAAAGGGAAGGGAAGGCTGCGAATGTGTATTCATGTTTGAAGCAGGGTTACTTGCACACACGTGGACACAATATGCATGAGCAAAAAGTTCCAAGTACCCAAAAGTCCCACTTGGTGGTGGAAGCACATGGCACAAGAAGAAGTGAGAATCGGGGTCTCCTCCTAGGAAACGTGCTCTCCAGGGAAGAGCCAAGATCCCTATCAGTTGTCAATGGCAACTAGGTTCTGTCCATTCCATCAAGTAATTACCTGCAGATGGGCCCTTTCCTGAAGGAGCACATTTCTCAGAAGAGAATGTTCCAAGACTGAAGAGGGGCTGGTAATGGGGGATGAATTTAAACATATGATTCTATGGTTTTTAGTTTGAACACATTTTCATTTATTGATTCTCTCCAAGGCTTTGAGAAAGGCTCATCATTATTCCATCCTTAATTCATTTACCTAAAACTGTAAAACACAACACAAGCCAGGTTAAAGTAGCTATGTTCCAGATTTCTTGAAATGATAATGTTTTAAGTCAATAAATAGGCAGCCTACCTTTAGAAATGCCAGAAAACAACCCACATTTCCTAAACAATATTCTGTCTTACATCCTCTTGCACTGATTTAAATGCCTATACTTTTAACAGGGATTTATAGATGCATTGACAGGTGGAAGCATTTTATCACTTGCAAAAGATAATGTGAAACAAAACACAGCCTTAGGGCATCCTAGGAATCCATGTCAGATACTCACTCTGATCATATTATTTCACCAAGCAGCCAGACAAGTGAAAAAAGACCTTAGTTTGCCACTGTACCTTGCTTTTCAGTCTGTTGTGTCATAAAAGCTGGAGTGGAGGAAATTTGATAATCTAGGAACATTTTACTAATTTCTTGAGCATCAGTTTTGCCACTATGATAAAAACAAAATAATGTCTATAATGAGGAAGAAATGAAGAATCAAGCAAGTTTTTTAAGTGAAGAAAATATTACATAAAATCTTTAACAAAAAGGTTAAAGAGATGGTTTACTATGCACTGGAATTCGTTGGGGTGGGTATGGGAGTCAAAACAGGCAGCAAAGACAGAGTACTGGTCACAAAATTTCATTAATGCCTTCAAAATAACAGGAACCCACAGAATTTTGTTTGTTTATTTATTTATTTATTATGTTCCAGGGGAGAGTCTATACGGTGTTCAGCATCTCACTACTAAATCAGACTCATGGTGATCCGCCTGTTTACAACTTCCCAAGAGCTGCGATTACAGGTGCATGCCACCACACCCAGTCCAGTTGCTGTGTCAGTGCACCCCCGGGTGGGACCAGCATGCGGGCACAAGGATTGAACCCCTCAGTTGCTCTACCTTCTTGCAGGCTCTTTAATCCCCTGACCTATTTGGCTGGCCCAGGAACCCAGAGAATTTAGGAAAGCAGAATCTTTTCAAAAGATTTTCACTGCATATTCAAAATGCCATGGCTGTAGTCTGAAATTGAGCCTCCCAGTTGTACGAATCTTAAAGGAAAGGGGCACAAAGTCTTAAGGCACTCCACAGCCAGAGAAAAGAGTAGGTAGGAAAGGTGGGCACAGGGTGAGGTGACGTGGATCTGACATAAGAATCTTTTCCGTCAGAGGTAGGGGTGGGTTTTACTGATATACAGTTCAGTGTAATTATTCATTATTTTAACCAAGGAGTAGCAATCAAGTGCCAACGTTAGCAAACTTTAAGAAAATGTTCTGCTTGATACATGACAATTTTGAATTTCTAGCATTCTAGATTCTTCCTAAAATGAGCCTACAATCCCAAATAAATTATTAGGGACTCTGTCTCTATTGTTTCCTCACTGTCTTTGGAAGACACTCATTTCTCAGTTCAGTTACAGACTTCATCCCAAAACCTCACACTTACCTTACTGCATGCCTGCACCGGGCATGTCCACCAGGGAGTCCCACAGGCGCTGCAAACAACGTATCCCCAATTACAGCTAAGAGAAAGCTCCCTTCGGTCCAGTTTCTTTTAGTGTAGTTGAAGGAACAAAAGGCTGCATTTTCCAGATGTCCTTAAAGCCCCAATTTCAGTGAAGAAACCCTTGGACATCTGCTACTGCTTGATATACCCAGAAATGACAGGAAAGAGAAATAGAATTTTCTGCTGCAGAAAGATGGCTTATAGTATCTCAGCTTAGAGAACTCTTCTGGAGGCCTTCTAGGAATTTTGAAGCACCTAATTACCTTTACCAAATCATTTTTTGAAGGAGTTCACAGTGCAGATTTTACTTTCTTCAACTGAATGGTGGCTAATGCAATATTCAGAGAATGTCTCATGGCACATCTAAACCTGTTTCTTTTGATGAAATTTTTGGCTGGCTGGTACATTCACCTACTCAGACATAAAGCCACAAGTAGTGACTTCCAAGGCTCCCTATGAGTCTTCTTCTTAACAGCACAGGTAGAATCAGTCCTTTTCTGTGCCTTGTACCATAGTACTGTAATGATTCTCATTCATTCTTACATTGCTTTCTTCATTTAGCTACAGCAGAGGAAAGACTGACTGTTGATTAGTTGACCAACTAAAGCAAATTTTAAGCACACAAAGGTTATTGTTGTCTGGCTAATTGCAGGCTATGAGTGGAGGGGTGGGGATGTCATGACAAAGCAGATTGCTGGTGTGGCCTGGTGCAGCCCCTCTCTGTCTTCCTAGTGCAGTCCTGCTCAACGCTTGTTTACACATTTGCCTCCAGACACAGAGACCAAGCCCCTTGAGAACAAAGACTAAGGCATCAATGTCTGTATTCTTAGCACAGAGTCTGGCAAATATGCTGTGCTTTTGGAAAACTAAATAAACACATGCTCTGAAACACCACATGTATTCATCCATCAAGGAACTCTAAATGTAAGATCGTTTTCTACAAAGTCAATGTAATGTGAGTACCGTTGTGGCAGTCACTTTGATATAGTTCCCAAGTTTTTCAACCTCCTGCTGTCCACACTCGGGAAGGCTGACCGTAACACACATCATGTCTTGTTTTAACAAAAACAGTATGAAACACTGATGAGTGGCCTCTTTTATGGATAGGCTGTGAAAGATTGTGCTGCTTTTGGCTTCTTGTCCTTGGATGTTTTGAGCACCAATTCTGATGAAGAAATTGACCTGGCAAGAAAGGTCAGTGATACAGCAAGACTGGGACTTGGGCCTGTAGGGGCCAGGTCTTAGACAGAATCCACCAGCAACCACTTAGTGAGTATAGAAGCAGACTGAATCTAGAGGGGACTGTGGCCCTGAAGACAACTTGACTGTCCTCTTAGGAGACACCCCAGTAGGTCACAAAGGACTCATATAAGTCATCCTTGGCATCTGACTTAGATAAACTTTTAGGCAGTAGATATGCATTGTTTGGAGCCAGCAAGGTTTGGAGTGATTTGTTTATCATGACCTAACTAAAACATTACTTGTGTGTTTCACACACAATTAAAAGCATAGTAAAACCGAAGCAAAACACTCTTGCTGTGATAGATTTGTTTTTTTCTGAGATGTTAAGTCATGCCATACACAGTGTATCATGGAACATACAATAGGGTGTCTTAGTTATTTCTTTTGTTGCTGAGATAAAATACCCAAGATCCAAATTTAATGGAGGAAACATTTGCTTAGCTCAGTTTTAAGAGGTGTCAGTTCATTACAGGCTGGGTCTGAGGCTGGATGACATGGCAGAGGGGCACTACATGGGAGCACCACTCTCCAGGAAGTCAGGCAGGAGGCAGAAAGGCAGCAAACCCACAAAACAGTGAAGAGGACACATCAGTCTGCCTGTCTCTTCCATCCCTTTCAGGCTCCATGCCCTTGGGTGGTGCCACCCACACCCAGAGGGTGCCTTCCTGTTATCCACACCCAGCACTATGGCAAACTAACCGGTGGACTAATTTAGTAATCACACATTTCCATCCAGCATCACTTACCCAAGATGCAGCAACCTCTGGAGGGCCCTGCCTATGGCTGCATGGAGTGTTGAGGACATGCACCATAACGAGAGGTAGACTATAAAGAAATGGTACTCTCTTCAGTGGTGCGGGGGATTGACCCTAAGGCCTGCACACTGAGTGATGGCTGCATCCATTTTCATTTTCTATTCTGAGATTGGGTTTTGCTAATTTGCCCAGGTTAGGCTTTGTCTTGTGTTTCTTCCGACTTAGTCTCTCGGTGTTCTGCAATTACAGGCATGTGACGTCACAGGTAGCTAAAACGACAAATGACTTTGCATGTTTATGTGTGCAGGATCTCACTAAGCAGCTCAGCTTGGACTCGTAATGATCTTCCTGCTTTCTGTCCCCCTAATGCTGGGATAACAGGCATGTGCCACTACACCCAGACTCACAAATGACTTTTTAAAGTGACTCAAAAAGAGCTGAGGCAGATTTAATCTCTATCATGAATAGTTTGTTACAATTCTGACAAATTTCCAAATTGGTCTGTATGACTTTTATCTGTCACCACTAGCCCTAAGGATTGATGAAGTGAAGAGAACATGGTAACGATTCTTGAGTCAGAGAAAGTGACAGAGTTTGAAAAAGTATTAGTTTGATGACCTGACGATTCACAGGACCACATAAAATTACTGCAAACTTTTGTGTGGGATATCTTCGCTAAAGAAACAGTCCATGCATTTTGCTGCATACTCAAAGAATGGTACATTTCTATGACATTTAAGAATACTGATCTATTCTGATCCCTGAAGATTTTGGGAGGTGAATAATTAAACCAAGCCCTTCACATGCAGGTACATCCTTAGCCTTCTTCTTTTAAAATTTGAAGTGTGGGTTTCCAGTGTTGTTATATTAACCAAGGTGAACTCAAACTAGCAACCCTCCTGCCTTAGGCTCCCAGAGTGGTAAGATTTGCTCTGCATCACCACACACAGCTCATCACAAACCTATAGAAATATAAATCTTCAAATTGCCAGTGTCTGAAATGTCTTTCACTTTTTGCTTTTTTATATATTCAACCTGTAAAAGCTTAAAATGTTATTTATATCCTATTCATCTGGGAAACACTTTCATCATCCAGCCACACATGCTCAGTAGCTTCTTCCAGTCTATCAGTTCTAGGTGCTGAAAATCCAACAGAGGACAAGAAAGACGCAGCCCCCCAAGGGCATCTGATGTTGCCAGGAAGAGAAATGTAAAGTCCATGGTAGGGGCTGGGGAGGTGGCTTAGTAGAATAAGCACTTGCCTAGCAAGTGCAAGGGCCTGAGTTCAATCCCTGGTTCCATCAAAAAAAAAAAAGAAGCCCATGGATGGGTGATGACAGTATAGCATCTTGACCACCTCATATAGGGCTGCTCCCCTTCCAAGAGACCGAGGCTATCTTACTTTTTTCTGTCCTATCAGATGGACATCCCTGGGCCTCCCTAGGAATAATACTGACCCTGAGATACTCAGAGTGGAAATGCCCAGCACCCACAAAATGAGCTGTGCTAGGAAATGACCTTTGTAATATGAGATTTGAGCCAACAGAATACAATTATCTCTTTGAGCAGCGGCCAATTAAACTCAGTTCTACTGTGGTAACATTTTTACTTGTGCTCTATTTTAAGTTTGTCATTAATCATTTCTTCAGATAGTTGCAGGATTTGAAATAGGAAAGCTTCCAATGTATATGTATGTGCCTTTGAAAATTACTATGAGAACCCAATTTAATAGAATCTCTATATCATGTAGGATAAATTGTAGTTTTTAAGGTTTCTTTCAAAATAAGTTTATTATTGTAGTCTTTGGAAGACAAGTAGAGTCTGAATGATTAAGACTTGGAGACAAGTCAGTAATACTTACAAAAAAAATCAATTACTATATTTAAAGAATCTAGATGGCAACAATGAAAATGATTAAAATTAAGAAAAATAATAAAATTAAGAATTTTTAACTTGATTTCATGGATATATGTATATGTGAAAACATCATACAAGGTCTCACAGATATGTAGTTAGTTTTTTTGCATCAGTTAAAGTAAATAAACTTACAATGTACACACAATGGACAATGAGATATATAGTTAGATTCTTGATTGAAGACACCATTAAGATTAATGAATGCGAAGTAGACTAACTTGTGTGCCTATGGGGGAAAGGGAATTGTGATTAATTTCAGTAAAGATAACATGCAATAAGAACTAAGGTCATCGTAATAAGTCAAAGTGAAGTAATGTCATACTCAGAACTGAAATGATTTTTCATTATGTGATGTGGGATGAGGTTAACAATCATCACAGACTTCACGTTGCTTATCTTTGAGTCCAGCTTCCAGTGCGCAGAAGACTGTGGACATGAGAGTCTTAGTAGTCAGAGGAGACAAGAAATTCTGGGAAAGAGACAGAGATACTGGCTGGTGTAGAGAAGGGTGGATGGGACCCCAGGGCATGTTCCATATTCAAATGCAACTAATGCAAAACCAGTTATAAAATACAAAGTGGTGATTTCCCAGCTTAATTTTTTATCATGTGTGTGCATGCATGTGATACATAAAATAACCTTCAATGTTTCTATTTCTATCAGGAGTTTCAAGTCTCTGTCATATTTGGAAGCAACAGCTAAAAATCCAATTGATGTTGATTAACAACATGATATTGTCCAATAGTGAACAACTTTTAATAAATGTATGCACTTTTGAATACAAACAGGTTGATTACTAGAAAAATACAATGTATATTTTTTCAAAATAAATTTTGTATAAAAACTTAGAAGTTCAACTCAAATAACTACCTTTTCCATGGTATTGTCTGGCAAGACACTTACGTATGAGGGAAAAGAGAAAAATCAAAGAAAGGAGAAAAGGGAGCAATACATATATGTACAAGACACTTAACATAATTATGCAGCTAGTTTATCTTAATTCATGAAAAAGAAAGTTTTGAGCTAATATTGTACAATGAGGATGTTGTGCCTATGTCTTCTACTCTGACTAATTACTATAAAGACAACAACGTACAACTGGGTTTCATTGTTATGTTTATCTTTTTCTCAAGACCTTGAGATTTGCTCTGAGATTCTCCAGGATCTATTCCTAATACTTTGTCAGTGGTCACCATGCTGTGAGGTAGATCTCTTGAACTGATTCCTCCTACCTGCTGAAGTGCTCTTGAGTAGCGTCCTGTCATGATGTCCCACGTGTGGGTCTCCCAGGCAAGAACTGTGAACTATGGCTTGCCACTCTCTGCAAGTGTCAGGTTTCTCAAGGTTTCTACTAACACACACTTAAGTGATTGTAAAATCTGCTGCTCCAGGTCAGATCACTTTTTTATTTGTGTTCATTAGCCTGATAGTAACCTCAAATTCATTAAAGCATTTGTTTTACCTTGGCTTAAATTTCCAGAAATCTGTGTGTCTTTTTCACTTCCTGTCATCTTCCACCCAGTTTCTCTAGCCAGCTTCTGAATAATTTTCTTTGATTTAACTCTTTCTCTTATTTTAGTTGTACTTAGGTACAACTGACAAAACATATTTATATTAAAAATGCGAACTCGATATGTTGTTCTTTGTTTCAAGCAAGCTGAGCTAAAATAGTAGATACAGACTCCACTTCAGCAAGCCACACTTGGAAGGAGCCACAGAACCCATCAGCCAGCAGAGCCCAGCAGGTCCACTTTGGTGGGTTGTAGCAGGAAGGAGCTGAGCACAGCAGCCAGAAGCAAGCCTGTCCCGTTAGAGTTTGGTAGATTTAGACCTGGTGAGCTGAGGTTACTGCTAGGCCCTGTGGGGCCCAGAAAGAAGTCCAAACAGAAGCTCAGACCTAGGAGTGCATCCTCACACCACAGGGGTGGCAGTAGGTAACTGGAGTGACCTAGTCTTCCTAGAAGACTCCAGGCACATGAAGGGGAGGTGCCCAGGCAGAACTCAGGGAACTAACTTAAATACAAACTCTCCATTTAAGAACTGCTTGGTTACAGGTATAATATTTGCCCCTATGCTCTAAAGTACAGATCCATTAACTGCAGAAGTTTGTCAGTTTCTAAATTTCACTAGCTGTTAATAGTATTGCTAATTGTACTACTGTAAATAAGCAACCATATCTGCCTTAACCACAAGTTCTTCCTTGGGTATCATCAATATTGGGAAGTGCTTTGGTAATAACCTCACCAAAGCTCTATACAAAAGGACAGAGGACAGTGCCACATGGAAACCGATATACCACTCTCAGTCAAGAGTGAAGGCAAAATTTTGGGACACACACAAAAGAAGAATCTCTGAGACAGAAGAAGAGCTGAGTCTTTCCAGAGAAGCTCTGATTGAAGTGATACAGCTACCTACTATCAAACTTTCACAAAAAGGTGTTGCAGAAATCAAAATAAAGAGTTATTTCAGAAATAGAAAATGATAAAAAGAAGGAGGAAAGTGCATTCTCAGGCCCTGAGCCCACCTAGAACAAACCCAGGAGACATCAGCATAGAAGAAATTGGCAGCCACACACCTGAGATCTCTGAAATAATAGCAGCCGAAGTAAAGAGACAATTTCAGAAGGGCATAGAGGAAATCAGATGAGAAATAATATCCCAGGTAATAAAAGAAACAGTAACTATAATGAAAGACTTACTGAGCATTTCTAAAGAAGACACTGATAAACTATGAGACATATTTTTGACTAATAATATTTTCCACTAATGATGTGTTGACCAGGCTGTAATTTGAGAAGTAACTGTGAAAAGTGGTTATTTTAAGATTAAAAGAGGAAGAAAAACAAGAATATTGTTGATCCTTGACCATGAAGTGCGATTAGGTAGCACTCATCTGAATGTCAGAACACACCCTAGTGCTGAATTATGTTTTTATAAGCACTGTGCAACTCTTTGAAAATATGCCATTACTGAGAACATGGGTCTTCATCAGTTACTGAGCCTGCTAATACCCTAGGCTTTCCAGTTTCCCCATGTGTGACAGGTAAGTTGCTGTCACTGATTGATTGCCCATGTTATGGGATAGCAGCTGGAATACACTAAAGACACAAAAAAGTCAGCTCAGTCTTCTCATATGGGAAAATATCCATTTGCTCTCCAAAGCCAAAGTCAGTTGCTTTATGCCTCACAAAGTACAGATTTCAGGGTGGTTGTCCATTCTATCCATTATATCTGGCTGCAACATTTTGTAATGTAATTTCTTATAATATAAAGAAACCAAATGATAACATCGATGGGGAAGAGGACTAGGATAAAGGCATTGTGCTCTCTTATTTAGAAAGATGAGAACAAGAAAGGCCTTGGTTCTCAGCAGTTGTCAATCTTGCCTAATAAAATCTCTCTTTCTCTTTCTCTCTCTGTCCTGGTTATACAGGTTGTTCCTTTTGTAAAATCCCTACTTGAGTGCGGCTGTCACCTCTTCCAGCTCTGCCTCATCTTGCTCTGTGCTCACACCTGCAGAAGGATCAGGGGAGATGCCATACTGCCCTCAAAGTCCACACTTATTTCCTGCTTGTGTAGCTTTGGAGCTTTGGTTTTATTTAAACCTTGAGGAGCCAAAGTATTTTCAATCTGTGAATCCTTTGAAAATTGCTTTCTTTCAAAGACTTTTCAGGCTTCTGTTCTACAGAGGATGGGTTTTGTCCAGGAAAAGCTCATTTTTAGATGTAATTTGCCCCTTTTTGGTTTTTCAGGCTTTTTCCACTCTTCTTACCTTAATAGGAGACAGACAATTCCATGCTACTCATAAAGATAGTTGGGAAAGCCACACTAATTCTTAGAGCTGCCTCCTAATCAAGCTATTAAGTCTGAGTGAGAAGACCATTGGGTTTTAGTCACTAAAAATCCCCCCAATAACATTTACCCACAATTTCTTTGGCTCGGAAAGTCAATCGTGGTCACACACAACTTCAAAAAGGCTGCAAAATATTTGCAAAAGTGACTCCAGGAAGAAGAGCAATGTGTTTGTAGAATACCGACTCAACTCCTATCGTATTTGCCAAAAAACAGGAGCTAAAAAGATTAGATGTCAAAAAACAACAAAACACTGAAATTTCCAGTAAATACATTCGGCCAACACAGCTGAGTAGTTTTTTTCTGCTCCCATGAAAACTCCCTTCTTAGAAAGGAATCCATAACGCTGTGTGCACCTGAGAGTGTGGGGTCTGGTGTGGGCCAAGGGATGAGAAAACCCACAGGGATGCCCAGGGATGACTGAAGTCTGATTTCAGAGATCAAAGGGAAGTTTAAATATTGTTGACCATTGTAACAAGTGGAAAATGGCTGGGCACTTATTTTTTTTTCCAGGAATGAGGTTTGGATCTAAAAGCTTTGGTTTGAGATACAACCCCAGTCCTTTTAGAATTTTAATTTTTATTTTGAGACAGAATTTGGCTAACTCAGTAAGTTGCCCAGTGTGGGCTTGAACTTGCAAATGCTATTCCTCAGTCTTTTAAACAACTGAAACTGTGTGTATAAACCACCACATCTTGCCATGGAAAACCAATTTTAAAAGTTAGAGACAATATTAAGGATATTTAACAATAAAACATGAGCAATAAGGCTGGACAGGAAAGCAAAGTTGGAAAGCATTGTAATGCTGCCAGGAAATCAAAAGGATGTGCTCTGAAGAATTCTTTTCTTTCTATTGTGGGGTCAAACAGGAGCTGTGTGGAGTTCATCTTTAACTAGGACAATGCCTATTGTCAGTAATAAGCCTTGTGTTTTCCATGTAAGTATGTAATAGGTTCACAAATCTAAAAGAAGAAAAACCTTTTCAAGGACTAGTGCGAGCTTGGCCTCCACAATTTCCCTGCATCTGTGGAGGTCAACAGAGTCAATGCATAGCAACTCTAACATAGAAAAAGAAGAGAATCAAAGTGGCCCACATCCCAGGAAGTGGTGAGACCTTCCAGGGCACTGGGTCCTGCAGAAAGCAACACATGGGAAATATACTTGTGGAGACATTGAGATGTTTTCTGGTGCCAGACTGGTAAGCTGCTGCAACTTTTGCACCTCCACTCTACCTGGGAAGGTTGTGCTCCTGAGAACATGAGCAGACCAGAGCATATTTCCTTACATCTTAGCTTTATCCAAAGACCACCAGTTATCCAGATGAGTCTTTAAGAGCCACGCAGAGGAGAATCTCCATGCATGTGGACCAAGAAGCAGTGCAAGAAGAAGAAAGAAAAAAGCCTTATATAAGCACCCTATGTGGAGTCCATGGCAACTGAGTTTAGTTCAGGGGTCAGTTGGCTGAAGGAACTCAGTCTCAGGTGTTCTTTGTCTACAACGTGCTCAGAGACTCCTTCAAGATCAGGATAAGATCATGGTGTCTCTGTGTCTTTAGATATGGCCTAAGTGTAACATCTACTCTGAAAATGATCAAACAATAACAGCCATTTCATATTCATGCTGTTCCTATAACAATAAAATATTCACCAGCACTGTTCATGAAGTTATCATACATCAGTGCTTAGCTGAATGGTACCTTTCAGAGTAAGACTGGCAGGGCATCTATGTACTCAATGGTTTACTCCTATCTTGCTCCTACCTTCCCACAGAATTACTGAACAAAATCAAGAAATGCTGTTATATCACTAGAAAGAAGACAAGGTATGTATTAGCCAACAATAAATGTCAGGGAGAAGACAATGATGGTTCATCAGTGCCTGTGGAAAGTTCCTGCCCCAGAGCAACAAGAGGCTTGGAAGCCCAGAGCTACTGAGGAATGCTTTGGATATGGACAGCTTGGACCTGGGTCTTGAGGAGGGCTTTGTGTCCAGTAAGAAGGATACATGGAGACAATGCCTTGGGCAAGAGAAAAAGCTAAAGGGAGTGTATTCAAGGTGTAGGATCCACTGGGAGATGAGAAAAGCAGAGCAGTTGGAAGCAGAATGTAAGACTGCCTTTTAGTTTGCTGTAGAAAGTTAGAGACTGATGGCTTTTACGTGGAAGGATGAGATAAGTGTTTTTGAAAACATATTTCAGTAACAATGTTAGAGGAATGACTATATGAGGAAAGTGTAGAAATAGGAAATGAATAAACTTATGGTACATCACTTACCTAAGCTCTGGAATTCATTCTGGGGCCAAAACACCCTTTGGGTCAAAATGGGCAGGTCACGAACCACAGCCAAAACATCCCGCTCCTATGATACAACAGCTGCTGGGTCGGCCAAAGGATGACTCATAATTGTTACTGGAAGGGGTCTCAGTGGTGAGGTGGAAGGAAATGTGTTCGCTCCCTGTTTAGGAGTGAAAGAGTGTAGTGCTTAGAACAATCTCCCCTGTCTACAAAGTTCCCTGAAAGGTGATTTGCGGGGTCCAAGGAAGAGTTATTCTCACTGCTGAGTGAACCATTTGGATCAAGTGATCCTTCACCAGACAAATCTGGTCTAAGTTGACACAGCAGACAGCTGTATTCAGTGGAGCCTGAAATCAATGTGTTTCACCATAATCCTTCAGTGAGTGCACGAACACAGCTTGTGTGTCCTCTTGCTTTCCTAGTTCCGCTGATGGTCTTGGCTCCAGGTATCTTTTGAATGACTAAACTAGGTCAAGTGAGGGGTATATTGCTGCAATCTGTTAAAGAAAACCAAATCCTAGTGCCAAGATCACAAGAAAATTCTCCCGGGGAGTGAGCCAATGTCACTGTCTTTGCTTGGAGAAATGTGGCCAATAATTATATTTGAGCTGTGAAATAGAACTGTTTCCCTCCTCCAGCTGGCAGGGAGATTTGGACCACATCTGTTAAATATTTATCAGTGGTGGATACTAGTTTATCTTCATTTTACTTTCTTGCACAGAGTACCAGTATTTTTATTTCATTAAGCTAGCAAACTACTGGTAGGACTTCATTGCTTTTATAGTGACTGATACAAGCTTTCTTCACAAAGCTAAAGGAAGACTGACCTCAGAGCAAATGGGATTGTGCCTAGGGTGGGAGATGTTCCTGATATTTAAATTTCTCCCTTAAGTTGCTGGTGTTTGAATTTCACATTTACAGTCCTAGTTAATTCCCCAGATTTAAAGATGGTGACTTAACTGGAAAACTTCTCTCAAAAAAATTGATGCTTTGTGATGTAGGCCATGGAGGGCAATAGCTCTTTAGAATCATTGCTGTTGATGAGAGAATATTGCTCATGCTCCAGCCTCAATAATTTTAAAATCATGAATGAGTTTTCTGATTTTATTTTTAAAATAAAAATAGCTGATATGATTTTAAGCTCCATTACTTGTAACCATCATATTTATCTAACTGATCTCTTGTCAAAATCTCCACCTATTTGATTTCTGGAAAGAATACGACATGGAAAAGAGCAACACATTTTCCAATCTGTCCATCTAGTTGATTCATCTCATCAACTTTCCTTCTCGACTGCCTTTTTCTCAACTAGGGCAATACAGTAACATAGAGACAGGCTGGCAAAGGGAAGACCACTATCCCAGGATGTGGAAGAACCAACTTTGAATTGCAAGTGTTCTGCACTAAGGTACTTGTACTTCCTGAGCCATAGTTTAAAACTGCATTAAAATAGACGATGTGTCTGCCCTAAGACTACATCAGGCTCTTGGGAGGAGAAAATGATTATAGTAATGACTGAAATAATATTTGGTGAATACTCACTCTGTTGCAGGTACCAGGACATTATCTCTAATTGATCATTGATCATAAAGCTTAGAAGAAATCTATGAAGGAGGTAAAAAAAGGAGAAGTGTCAATATGTGAAAGGCACTGCCAGTACAGAACATTAATATATTCAACTACTGCAGTGTGTGGATGTGTTTACCAACTCCACAAGAATAGAGCACTGTGAGTATACATTTATACACATAAACAATCCTATGCTTACTTTTATATTCTGTTAGATATCTGTCTCATGTGAATATAAATAATCAATTCAGTGTTCTTTGTCAACATAATCCAAAGCTTGGATAGACTGAAGAAAACATACTGAAAGAAACAGGACATTTGGGCAAAGCAGCCGTGTTTGGACTTTTTATAATCAATATGCAACACTTTGTCCAACAAACTTTGGAAATTTCACTTGGAGTCTGTCTGTATGAGAAAAGCACACATGAGCATCTGGAGAGTTTTGAACTGTGGAACCTCTAGTTACCATGTGTATGTGTTTATCTGCCAACAAGTGGTTACATACAACAGGAGGTAAAATTTCCTTCAGACAAACATGGAAATAGACTCAGGGATATTGGAGAGAGATAGAGTAGGGAGAGAGATGTGGCCATAGAGTCATCACTGGCCCTGAATGAGTTTGATCCTATTGGTCCCCCAAGAATATGCTCTTCTGTCTTCCCACGGCATCCATTGGGGCCACCAGTTATTGTCTCCCTTACTATGAAATCTGTAGGCCCTGGTCAGGAGGAACAGCTGTGCGGTGTTGAGCACCACATGTCCCATCTGACCCTTCTGTCTTAGGAGCCACTGCCAACCATGTTATCACCACTTCTATGGTCTTTCTCCACTCCAGGTTATCAGGTCCACAGGCCAGGCCCCTGAGCCCCAGGTGACATCTCTGTATTTAGGTGACCTCTTTCTTCAGAGCATGCCCAGATTGTGTTTTCTTCTTTCAATATAGAGCTCACCAAGCAGAATCCAGTTTCCTCATCCCCAAAGTGTTGACAGGACTGATCTCAAGCTACTCTCTGTGTGATGTTCCCCACTTCTGTTCTGCCTTTCGTTTCCACATTACTCACAGGTTGTACTATGAGTTCCTTGGAAGCAGAGGTAATTTTGTGTTCTGCCTTCTATTTCTCATTTCCACTGTTTTTGCCTCACCTCTATCATGGCTAGTCTTGGGCAACACATAGGCCAGCAATCAGAAGAGAAGTGATGCCTCTTCCAAGGTGAGCACAGATCAGTCAGCTTATAGCCAGGATAGAATAACAAAGGAAAGAGGAAGAAGGCTGGTCCATTTTGAAGAGCTCCCACCTTGCCCAGGGGTGCATCCTGCTAGCATTGCCTTTGGCACCAGTCTCCAGATCTCCTGTTTCATCAGCCTGCTAATGTGGCTTTCCCTTACACTGGCACTGCGTCCTTGGTCTATGGCTATGTCTTCTTGGTCTGAGAAGCTCCCAGGTCCCCCAGCTCTCCTAGGTGCAGGTAGACTCAATGGGCTCTCCTGCCTGTAACCCATGATCATGATGGGCTTTTCTGCCTCTGAGCCTTTGAGCTATCTAAAGAGTCCCCTTACATAGTTATACATATATTTTCTATTGATCTTGCTTCTCATACAATCCTATTTAATACGCTATTGCATTTTGAACTTCTATAGGGTCATTCACACACTATTATTATTTACTTTATAAAGATTTAATGCTTTCTAGTCATCTTTCTGTGGTAATATGTAACTCTGATTAATACATTGGCTTAGTCAGTGTGCTTTGGACTGAACTGAATCAGAAATCCTAGTTGATAGGGTAAATATATAGAGTGCAGAGGTAGCAAGAGGATAGAGAGATGATCCAGGAAAGTCTTCTCAGAATGAATGTACCTCATCTGAGTTCTGAGGGAAGAACCAGAGCATAGAGAGGGAGGAGCAATGAGAAGAAAACATCCCAGGAAGAGCAGTTCTGTTCAACACCACACATACTCATTCTGCCACTATACAGTTGCGGCAAAACTTGTCGCTGGGCTTAAAATGGTTAAGGTGACCAAACTGAGTCCTTAGCTACCACATAGATTGCAGCAATAGGCAGTTGGATGGGGGTAAAGAGGACCAAAAAGCTTTTTTGAACACTTTCACTGTGATTTTCCACACATAATTATGAATAATAGTGATGATGGTGATGATGATAGAAATACCCAATTCACAGTATTCAGGGGGAGGTCAGGAAGATAAACGTGGGAAGAAATTATAAACTTCAAAATCATCTACAAATGGGAGCTCTCCATTCTTCAGGAGAACGACTCTCACCCTGCAACCTATCGTTGCCTTTCTAGGGGTAACTTCTTTGCATTCCTTGTGTAGTGATCTTAACAACTAGAAAACAACATTGCCTGTGGAGGACTCATGGAAGCTTCTCAAGGAACCTGCGGAAAAATGAAATTATGTTCTTCAGGGAGGTAATCGGAAGATGGATGGACTTCTGTGTCCAGGGACTGCTTTTAGGGAAGATAGGAATCTCATTGAGGTAGTAATTAATTATGAGTGCTTCAGTGTTTTCATTTGTTATGGTTAACTTGGCTTGGGTAATTGATCTTGGATACCAGCTGCAGCAGATAGGTGGAATTTCAGTCTGAGGTGAAATTATTTCAATATTAATCAGTTCTTAGTGGTTCTGAGATGACAGTTTTTCCCAGTCGTGGAGCTTGATTAGTAGCCTAGCTATTTAATGCATTTTCCATGGCAGCAAAAGGGAAACCATGTGTTGTTTCATAAGAGTTTGACCCAGTGCAGAAAAAGATAAAGGCTCTCTTCCTTGGCCTTGAAAAAAGAGAGTTCTGGTGGTTTCTGGCCGAAAACATTGCTTGTTTGCCATTTTTCATTGTATCAGTCATAGTTCTCATGTGGTTTGCATTTTGTATAGTTCAGCTTCTGTTGCTGTCATTAAAAACCAAATCTGGGTAAATCAACAAGCAAAAGAATCATTTGGGCTCACAGTTCTTGAGATTCAAGGCTCCCCCTGCTGCAGGGAACATTACCAGGCAAGAAACGAGGGCGCACGCACAAGCATGCCACCTGCTTTTTCTCTCCCCTCTTGTAAAGGATTTATTCATGTGCAGCTCCATCCTGATCACCCTCTCTAGCCCTAGTCACTGAGTAGGCGATTGACTTCTAAACATGGTGATCATGTTATGTCTCCAAGCTCTTACTTCCTCACAAAGGAAAGACTCAAGGGACAAACTCAGGCTATACCCAGACTGCAGCACGGTTGCTGGTTCTGCCTGTCTTTTATGTGTGTAGAACCTTTCCATCCCAGTGCACCTTTATGCTCTTCCTTCTTTTGTTCCATCTAAGCAGCCTGGTCACCATCCCCCACACCAAGCTGCTTTACTTGGATTTTCAGTTATCTGCTTTTTGCCACTGGCATGTGCATTCACAAACACAGGACAGCAATAAGTAGGTTTACTGCTCTTGGTTGCAACCCTGGTGGTAGGCCAGAGCCAGGGAGAAGCTGCTGTGTGTGGAGGGTATGCATAAATAAGCAGCTCTTCTCTAGCATCCATGTTGCAGTGGCTCATGGGAAAGTACTTCAGTGCTGCGAATGAGCAACGGAACTCATGACTCTTCTGTTACACAGTAAACCCAGCAATCCCTGAGCATGCATGTAAACAGGTAGAACATCATTTGGAAGGAATTATTTATTCCATTTTTAGAAGTTTCCTTTTTACTTTCTGTAAAATTTTGGTTTGGATTTAGAATTCAGATTATACCTCAAGGATGAGAGGATATTTGGATTTCTGAATCAAACAGCTGTCCTTTTATATCTGTTAATGTTCGTCTCTAGTTGTCCCTCCAAAGTCATACAGTCATGGGATGGACATCTATATTTTGTGATTAATTCATGATCCAGTCCTGGGATTATGGGCTTAAATGTTGTTGGGATTATGGGTGTGAGTGCTACATCTAGCCTGGGGCAGACGGCCTGAATGCAGCATAAGGGAGACAGACTTGCTTTCTGCAGCCTTTTTGCCACTGTTCCTGCATTTTTGATCTTGCTGTCTTGCTCTTTGCTGCCACAAAGAACGGCTGCTCTCTGCCACGTGGCTTGGAGCCAGCCGAATATGGACTGAAATCTCCACTGACTGTGAGCTAAATAAAGCTTTCCTTCCCTAATTTTGAGTGTCAGGTATTTGTCTCAGGAATGAGAGAAATGTAACTGAGACAATATCAGAATAAAATCAGACTCAATTAGCTTGTTAATCTATATCAGCTCTTCTCTTGGATAACTACGAAGGCAACTTATTATTCTGGGCCCAGGAGGACAGGGCAGATCTGTGAGCTCAAACTGGTTTGGAACAGCACTGAAGAGGAAGGTTTGAAAGCTGGAATGCCTAGTCCTTAACATGGTTCTGCTCCTCACTCCCTGAAGGCCATTCATCAGGCTACACGTGGGCCCCCAGGGCTTCAGGATCTTCCCCCATTAAGCAGGCGGGAGGTAGGAGAAGTCTCAATTTGTTTCCAGAAGTACAATGTTAGATTTTAAATCAAAAGAGAATGTGGCTATTTAACTGGCTTTCAGCAAGTGCTCCTTGGCTCAAGCCCTGAAATTCTTGTCTCCTGCTGGTGAGGTGGTTGTCTGCTGAAAGCCTATCTCTCTACGCCTGCTGGAGTCGAGCAGGTCCTGCTTAATGAGGAATAGATAAAGCCAAGGTCATCTTCAGGAGTAGCCTGTGGCAAATCTAGGGAGGAAGCACAAACACAACCTCTTCCCACCTGCATTTTAATTTCTGCATTGCAATGTGGCTATGGCGCCCTCTGGTGACGCTTCTCAGCGGTTGCTTTTATTTTAGGGCACTGGCAATCGACGCTTCTGGAAAACTCTCCTGAGGAAGATGCCTCTGATGATTCTGAAAGATGAAAACTTCATGAACAGCATTAAAAGTGTACTTCAGGGAATAAATGAAAAATGGAAACGAAGAACAATCAATAAACAGATATTTATGTTTCAAAAAATATCATGCAGCAGTAACAACTAATTCTGGCCAGTGAAATACCAAGTTGACAAAGATATTCTCTGATTAGATGATCCAACTCAACCATTTACCAATGTCTTTAGTAGGTGATTTCAGTTGCTGGCGACAATAGCTAATGAGCCCATCCCCTGGCTGGCCCGCATCGGGTGTTAGCCTGGGGACCATCTCCAAGGATTATGCACACAGATGGACTCTCACACGGAAAGGTGGAGCGAGGAGTTGTGCGGGAGGATTGGCGGGGAAACCACAGGGAAGCACAGGTCAAGGTGGTCGGTGGCCGGCTAACAGGCATTAGGGAACAGTGCTCTCCAGGTGACTCTGAAGGCGTGATGATGTTCTGAGCATCAGAGGTGAAGAGAGGTCCTTCAGAGTGAGCGGAGACCGCAGCGGCAAACTCAGGATATCCTCAGTGAGCTCAGCTGGACAGCATGGGCAGTACCCAGGCTGCCTCACCTCTGGAAAAAGGGTACAGCTTTCTACTTACACAGCTGTGGGTGGAGGAACTCAGGCATTTCAGACACAGCATCTGAAACCTTAGCGTCAGTCTAGCGAAGCTCTTGGAATTAAGAAGCCTACTACTGCGTAAGAGCTCATACTTCCACGTGAACATTTCTGCAGCTGCCAGTCTTCCTTGAAAGATGCTTGGATACCCGTGGAATAAGTCCACACACGCTTTGGAGAAGCACCACAAGGCCTGCTTTGCTTCCTGTTTAACAGACACATGCCTTTTCTAACAATGGATTTAGGGTATTCTGTTCGAATTTCATCACTCTTAAGGACTATAAAAATTAGCACATCTTTCAGGGATCATAATAGAGCCACCATAAAATAAGAATATGAATACAGGGCTGAGGAGATAGCTCAGTGGCATAAGCCCCTGCCTGGCAAGCACAAGGTCCTGAGTTTGATCCCCCATACAAAGAAAAACTGTAAATACAAGAAACAACACTGAATGGGTTTCAGTAATGCTAGTGAAACACAGGTACATTCTCCATGTTACATTCACTGAGCCAACTAATTTAGTCTTGCACATTCGAAGATTAGACTAGTAGAAGCTCTAGTATGGCCTAACCTGCTTGGAAAAGACTGGACGCATCCTGTCCTGCTATAATTCTGGAGAGCAGATTGGAAAAGATTCTGGGGTCAACTACTTACCAAGTACCAAGTGCCTATGCTACTGAAGCAATGGATTAATTTTTAAATGTGAACTTATTTGAAGAAAAGATCTAACAAAGAAAACATGTTCAAATCTCAAGCAGTCACACTGGTAAATCAAAGGGATGATGAACAAACTTTTTCAAAATGCTGCTGATGTCACTCAACCCTGCAAGTGCTCAAATTAACCTAGCAGGTTGGGTAAAGATACTGTTTCTATTTCTATATGTGTATGTGGGTATACACATATGATTACATATAATTATTATATGAATTGTATATAGATACAAAATCATTATATACTGTACACCAGTATATTTAGCTCACTGATATTATGAATCAAAATATTTTGCCTCTATAACTCAATAAATCATAATTTTGCCAAATAGATTTCATGGGTGATCTTCTACTAGATCATTTAGGTAATTGATTGTGTTGACATCAATCTGGCTTAGGCTCACTGTAATCTTCCTAAATTACAGTAATTGGCATACAAAGAGAGTGAACACAGGAACAGGGCAGGAGCCCAATGTGAAGATGTGCTATGGGCGTGATATGACATCATGAATTCCATTCTGCATTTGTGGGTTTCCTGTGGAAGATAAGAGAGGCTGTCGCACTGAATAGGGTCATGCTTCAAATGCAGAACACCCTAGCCTGTCCGCTGCTGCCCGGGGTCGTGGCTAGCACTGACTGATGTTGTCTGAAGCCCACATGTTCCATCTCTCATGCAAGCTACTTCCTGGCAGTGGCAGGTAGGCTGTCATCCCAGATGGACAGCTGAGCTCAGCTGTACCATTGTCTAGGACTTGGAGGAAAGGTCTTCTTCATTTTCAGTGAGCTTCCTCAACAATAAAGTAGGATAATGATCATAGCTTGATATGATTGTGAAGAGGCTTAGCAATATGTAGGTGATGTATCTCTAGGTGTATGACACATGACAGAGATACACTGTTAAGACTCTCTCTCTCTCTCCCTCTCTATCTATCCCTTTTTAAAAAAGACGGCAGACCAAGCCTCATTTCTGAAAGAGTGAACAATACATCAACAACACTTGTGTTCTAATACCAGTCTTTCTGCCTGCTGCTCTAACTCGGTCCTGTATCTTTGCATCTCCTTTCTTATAACTAAGAAAATCAAGGAGGGGCAACCCGCTCAGACCCCTCTTCTGTCCCTCTCCGACAGAAGCTTTTCTATCCAATAAAGTTTTTTTCTCAACCTCCATTTGTTCCTAAAATTCATTCTTCGGTTTTAGAGAACATGAACTCATCCAGGTCAGGTTGGGAGTTTTACTTTCCTGTATCAGTACCACAAAAAAAAAAAAAAAAAAAAAGAAAGAAAGAAAGAAAAAAAAAAAAGAAAAGAAAGGAAAGAAAATCAAGGATGTGACTCATCTGGGTGAAAATGGGATAGAAAATATTAGTAGGCCAGAAGACATTTTAAATTATCCACCTCTCTCTTACCTTTATTGGTGGAAATCTTAAAGCTTTTATTTCTTGCTGTCAGTGTCGGATGTATAGGGTGTTTTTGTTGTTGTTTTTAACTTATCCTCTGTGGATTAATTTTTATTTTCTGTGCAAGGACAATTGTAGTATGCTTTCATGTTGGGCAGGACACATGGTCAAAAGTGACCACTCAGGTTGCAAGGGGACTAGGGAAGCCTGGTATTACCTGTTAAACAATGTTTAAAAAAGATGGTGAAAATCCCCTCTGGTATTGGGGTATTGGATGTTCATTCTAAAACCATTTCATTTTACTTAAAAGTTGTTTTCTTTTTCTTATTTAAAATTTATTTTTATTAGTATATTCTTGTGGTCCATCATGATCCATATGTGTGTGGAGCTGTCACAGCGCAGGCACAGCCTTCTTTTCCTGTCTGGTCCCTCCTGCCTCCTCTGGGTCCCCTTCCCATTCACACTCTGGCTACCTCCCTGTTTCTCTTTGTCACCCATTACTGTATTCTTTGATTTTCTTATGCTTTGGGCTTCTCGTGGAAAAGAAACAACACGATTTTTAAGCTTGCATGGTGGGCTTAGTTCATTTAACATTATGGAACCAAAGTGCTCCTGTTTTCTTTAGCAGAGGGCTCATGGTTATTCTTCTCTTTGGCAGTCCATTGTGTGTAGATGACAACCATAGCTTGTGCATCCATTTGTCCATTGATGGATAAGGAGGCTATGCCCATCGTTTAGCTATTGAAAATTGTTAGAGATATTTCCTTCCTTCCTTCCTTCCTTCCTTCCTTCCTTCCTTCCTTCCTTCCTTCCTTCCTTCCTTCCTTCCGTCTTTCTTTCTTTCTTTCTTTCTTTCTTTCTTTCTTTCTTTCTTTCTTTCTTTCTTTCTCTCTCTCTCTCTTTCTCTCTTTCTTTCTTCTTTCCTTCCCTTTCCTTCCTTCCTCCCTCCCTCTTACGTAGTTCTTGAGACTGACCCCAGGGTCTCTGCAGTGAGTGAAACCCCATCTTTCTTTTTATTTTATTTATTTATTTGTACTTTGATGTATAAAGTTGGCCTTGAACTTGGAATCCTCTTGCCTCAGTCTTCCACAGTGCTGGAATTAGAGATGCATACTCCCATGTTCACTTGAGATATTTTCCATGTTAGCTGAGCTGGGCACAATTTTCCCGACCCTTTGCCCTGGTATTCCAAAGATGTTCACAGTGTCCTTTTTCTGGAATGGAGTCTTCCTTGCCATTCACCTGCTTAGCCCTGATTTCTGATGCCTTTTGCTAGCTTTCTGCACCACAGCCAATGCCCTCTGCCTCATCAGTGGCCTCACCCACTTTCCCCATTGTTATATGTTGACAAGCAATCATTTTTGATTTTATTCCTTGCTAGCAAAAATATGGATTTGTTCGGAGATCAGATGCATAACAGACTGTAAGGCAGGAAGGTGTTTCCTACAGTCCTGATATTCTTGCTTCCAGAGTGCATGTCAGCCAGTCATCTTATTTGAGGGTGAAGTAAGCTTGCTGCACAATGAGAGAGAAAAGCACACCTTTGGCAGCCTTTCGGATAAGATTTTCTCATAGAGAGAAGAGATATATATGCATGCATTTAGGTGTCCTATGTCATTAGTACATATGTGAGTGCTTATCCAGGTGTATATTTATATTATTGCTCTCTCTCTTGCACATTTCTTCCCCTTATGAAGCTTACTTGAGTAACTTTCTCATACTGCTTCATAGCCACTTTATAACCTGGATGGATGGAGAGATCAAGAGTTGTAAATACACCGGATCCTGAATCTCCCTTCCTAAAGCTTCTAGCCAAGCCTGACAGTCCCAGAAAGCACACAAGCCACTCTTCAATAAGTGGTCACAGCTGCTGCTGCTGCTGTCCTAGCTCTGTCCCCTCTTCCCCCAGGCTCCCAGCAGGTGTGGTTAAAGAGTGCGACCTGAGCCAAGTCACAGGGTGTAAGGAGCCAAAGAGAGCTCATCTTCTATCAGGAGAAAAAGTTTTAGAAAAGTGCACTTCATTTATTTATTCATTTACTTATTTAAAATAATTTATTTATTCATTTACTTATTTAAAATAATTTTATTAAGAAACAAATAGCAATGAGACAGTTTCAAAACCGATAACTAGCACAGTTTCAATAATTAATACATTGCATATTGTTGTCTTAGTGGTTATTCACTGTACAAGATGCAGACATAATATCTTGTCCACAAACACTATTAGAACAAATCTCTGTATGCATCAATCTAAGAGAATGCAGCTGTACATCTATCCTGATGTACAGCTCCTTTTTTTGTGATTGTATCCTCCTTTTTTTGTTTAGTTTTGTCAGAAAGGGCACTCCACTGTCATTCAATGCACTTTATTTATTTATTTATTTATATATTTCTGCTGTACTGGGAATTGAACTCAGGACCCTATGCTTACCAGGCAAGCACTTGTTCCACTGAGCTATCTCCCCGGGCCCATTCAATGCACTTTAAATATGATAGCATTTTCAATGCTAAACAAGAACTGGTTTGATGGATTGTATGTCAATCTTATTTAGGGTTTAGAAAACTGGATCTTATTTGGGAGCTAGAAAACTGAGGAATACAGAGTCTTCTTTCAGACCTGCTATGCTGCATTTGGTTTGCTTAGTTATGGAACTTTTAGTTTATATATTTGTAACTGCTCCATGTGACATAAATCAAATCAAAGTGCTTCGCATGTATTACAAAACCCTACCTGGTCCTTTCTGTCATTGTCTCTTCCCACCAAATTGTACTTCAAATTGCTCCCATGCTAGAGGTGACCTCTCCTTCTGGAGATTGTGTCATAGAATCTCTGTGTGGCATATAAGCAGGATACATCCACTAACAGAATTAAGTCGACTTATAATGTGAGTACTTCTTACAAACTTCCAGTACTAAGATTTCTAGTGTTAAGGACTTCTGGTATTCAATACTTAGTACTAAGACTTCTAGCACTAAGGCCTCCAGTCCTTCCAAGACCAAGACCAAGTGTTCCCTGCTGTATGCTCTGAGCTCAGAGCTGCTCATGGTTCTGTGAAGAGGGTTGGTCACCATCCATCGGTAAGCAGAGACAGATCTGAATTAGCTGAGCTTCTATTCTGCATAGATGTCATGAACTTTAGAGCTAGATGTGGAGAATTTATGTTTTTAAAACCTTGTCTGATGGTGTTAATGAGAATTCTTGGGGAGAAACTAGAACATTATGCATCTGAAAGTGTTTGCTGAGTGAGTGGGTGTAGAGTTGATCATTAAACAGAAAATAGCAGTAACAACAACAAAAAAACCACAGCAGAAACAAAATAACAAACAATATTGAGTATCCTCCAATGGAATGGTTCAGTTTTGTCACAGTCTCTGCAACCGTACATTGAAAGCAAAAGAAACAAACCATAAATGACTAGAAGCACCCACAAATACTCCAATTTCTAAAGCTCTTATGAAAATTATTTAATTTCAGTCATACAATTGAAGAATGCAGTAATGAATGAGGTCTGTTTCGATAAGAATTTATATGGTGCTATAGGAAGAATAAAAATTGCATGGTTTTACCAGAAGGAATTGCTGGTGCAAGGAAGAAATGGACAATAAAAAGGACTGCTTGAAAAACGCATTTCATTCAAACAGAACTCATTTCGTTTCTGACAAAAGTCACTTTGTGTGTGTGTGTGTGTATGTGTGTGTGTGTGTGTGTGTATGTGTGTGCAGGAGTGCTATGTTTCTGGTAAACAGACTGTTTTTGGAGAAATATGAACTTCAGAAAGGAAAAAAGCAGTCACTGGCAGATGTCTTGCCTCAGGACAAAGAACAAAGAGCTATCCAGGTGGTGTCCGGGAGATGTAAGGGAAGCTCCCTAATAATTGTAGATTACGGGGTAAACATTCTACTGCATACCTTGGCAGGCAGATCCTTGCAATGCGTGGTCAGAGAGGATGCTGATGAGTCAAGATAAAGGAAAGCAGACCTGCTTAGAGAGGCGCAGGGTGTGACCCTGCGGCAAGCTGAGGGTCTACCTATAGAACTAATGTTAAACTCACATTGAAATGAATATTCTCAATGATCGACATGTTTTAAAAAGCATAGTAAAGGACAAAAAAAGTAAACTAAAGTGATTTTTTCTTATGAATTTGAAATTTTAGTGCACCATAGCAGAAAAGGCACGTGGCTTGACGTTAAACTGATTCATGTTAATGAGGACAAGACACCTGAGACATCATGCCCTAATTTGTAGCAGTCACAATTTATTTTTTTTTAATCTGAGTAACATACCATGAACAAACTACCTGAGACAGAATCTCAAATATAAAAGTTGTATATTAGCCCCCAAGCCCACCCAGCGAACTATTCTGAATCTTCTGGCCCCTGATCCACTCGAGTCCGCCCGGTGTGGGAGAACTCTCGGCTTCCCCGTGCGCCGAGCCACGCCATCCGGAGCCCTCGCCCCCAACACCTCTGAGCGCGATCTGCCCCAGCCCGACCTCCCCTGCAACTCTCCGCTTTCCCTGTCCCCAAGCCCGCCAAGCGAGTGAGAACTGTTTTGTGACTTTCGGGCCCTGATCCAGCCGAGCACAGCCCAGTGAGCGTGTGGGAGAGCTTTGGAGCCCCGGTGTGCTCCCTGGGCCAGGGGCAGGCACAACAGAGGGGGACCACAGGCTCCCAGTTGTACCAGAAGGGCTGTGGCAAAAAGGAGCTGATCACAGCAGCTAGATCCATGCCAGGCATAACTGGATAATCTCAAACTTAAATAGATCACACCCGAGCCTCATTACATGCTAAGGTTGTAGCTGCACCAAAGCTCTACACCAAAGGTCAGAGGCCAGTGCTATACAAAATGACAAAGACAAGGGAGAAAATGCAATCTCAGGCCTCCAGCCCACCAATCATAAATTCAGAGGACACAAGCTCTGCTGAAATGAATGAATTAACAGAGTCAGAAGCAAAGAAACAACAGCAGAAAGGTATAGAGGAACTCAGACCAGAATTAAGGCCTGAAATAAAAAAAAGAAAATTTTGAATACATAGCATCTGAGGTAATGAATCAAATCCAGAAACATATGAGGAAAACCCAATGCCCACCCAGAACAAGTGCAGAGAACATTATTCCAGCTGAAATGTATGAATTAACAATGTCGGAAGCAAAGAAACAGCAGAAAGGTAAAGAGGAACTCAAAGCAGAAATAATTTCTGAAATAAAAAAAGAAATCTTTGAAATCATAGCACCTGAAGTAGAGAAACAAATTTCAGAAACATATGAAGGAAACCCAGTTTGGAAAAATCTCTACAGTGAAAGAATTAATAGCTGCCTCTTTGCTGCTGTTTGAATACGGTATGTCCAGTGTTGACAAAGTCTTACTCGTGTGTAACATCCTACAGCTCTTAATGTATTTTTAACTCAGTCTTCATAGGATGAGCATTATTTTTCCTCTTGGGATCCTCATCAAGAGGTGTATGAGTCACTTGCCCCACACTGGAACAAAATGCCACCACCCACAACCTCAGGAGCAGAGGTCAACAATCTCGTGGGCTCAGTCTGTGGTTGGCTGCTGCATGGCAACAGCAGTGTGGCAGGAGAGGGGACTTTCATCATGACTGAAAACTGGAAATCATCCTGCATTCATCCACAGTACAACAGAGAAATGAGTTTTTTAAGTATATTCTGGATTGCATACAGTTGACAAGAATAGAGGTACACGCAAAAGAATGAAGATATAATACAATAAGATGGGTGTTTTAAAATGGTATGTTAATAACAAACCAGATATATGCACTCACACAAACTAATGCATGTTAAAATGCTGTGTATTTGAAACCAAAAACAGGTAAAGCAGAAATCAGAAGGTTTTTGTTCAACTCTGGGGGAACCAGCTGGAATTCCCTAGACAGGGATTCAAATGATTCCATTTCTTTTGATGGCAACATGAGTGTATAAAATTTCAAAATTTACTATTTTGAACACTTTATATCTATACAGGTTGTTCTATATAAACCCCATCTTAACTTCAAAATAGTAAAAATCTGTGTCACTCAGATTTCCTGTCCCTGGGGTGTAATAGCCAGCACCCACAGCTTAAGAGAGATGTTTAATTAGGCTTGTGTTTCAGGCGATTTGGTCCATGATCAGCTGTGTCCAAGGAAAAAACATGTTGGAAGTGTGTGCGGATGCAAGGCTGCTTAATTCTTGAAGTGATCACCAGAAACCACTGGTCTGCGAATATCACTGATCTGTGGTGTGATGCATTTAATTCTTTCAGGAAGATATCTAGAAGGTGCACATCTGGGTGCTATGGATTGTCTAGGTGTCCCCAAGCCCCATAATCATGGGGCGGACTTCTAGAGTTTGTGATTAATTCAAGATCCAGTGCTGGGGTTATGGATGCTGTACCTGACTGGGGGCAGAGAACCTGAGTAGAACATTAGAGAGAGGGGCAGGCTAGCTGCCCCAGCTTCTGCTCCTCCTGGTGCTCTGTGCTGTTTTCTAGCACCATGCGTGGCTGCTGTCTCTATGCACCCACTCTGCCTTGGACCCTACCGAGTGTAGACTGAAACTTCAGATTACTGTGAGCTAAATAAGCCTTTTTTACCTTAATTTTGGATGCCAGGTATTTTGTCCAAGCAATGAGAGAAAAGTAACTGAGCCACTGGGTCAAATGGAACCTCTCTCTTTAGTATTTTGAGGAATCTCCACACTGTACTTGCAACAGTCTACTCTCCTCCTCCACAACAGCCCCATCAGCATTTGTTATTAATTGATTTTCTGGCAATAACAGTTCTTCCTAGAGTGAGATGGAACCTCAGTCTTATTTTAACTTGAGTTTCTTGAATGACCAGTATTCTGACCTGGGCCTTAATGTCCCTCAAAAGCCCCATGCACTCGTAAGTAGGACTTTCAGAGACAGCTGCATCTAAAGAACGTGATGTTGCGATTAGGCAGGTGTGATGACTAAATCAGCCCACAGTTTGGTTTGGCACTTCCCTGACTCCAAAGTGTGATGTTTAGTACAAAAGGAGTAGACATCCTGCTCAGTTACCTTCTTGCTTTGGTGCAGTCTTCCTACAATGAGCTATTCTCAACCCACTCTGTCTTAGAATCGGCTGATTATGAACCAAAACTTCTACAAACTGTGAGTTAAATAAATCCTTCCCCCTCTAACTTACAGCATCACATATTTGTCTGAACAATGAGAAAAGTCACTAAGACAAACTGATTTTAAACATGTTTTCATATATGTATTTGCCATTTTGTGCTTCTTTGTCTGAAAAGTCTCTACTCATTTCTGGTGCCCAGTTTTGGATTTGGTATAGTGGAATAAATTAGACATGAGTTTAAATATCACATTGTTTTTCTTCTGTGAGAAATCCAAATTATAAATATGGAGAAAGATGGAGAACATATAGTGGGAAGTAGGAAAATTTTATTAGAATGAAAGGGGAGCGAAAGAGGAGAGATGGTGAGGGGAAAAAGGAAAATGGAGTTTTCCAAAGACAGAAAGGAAGGGAAAATGGAAATAAAGTTTATGTAGGTAGGGAGACGAAGAAGAATTGAAGCTAAAGGAAGAGAATGGGAACCAAAAGAATTGAGTTATATTATGTACCAGTATCCATGCTGAGTGGCAAACATGTACGAACCAGTGCTAAGGTCACTCCTCTATGAGGGAAGCATAAAACAGAAATGAGCTCAGCAAATAGCCTGAGTGACTCCCAAGTCAAACAAGTTGATGCAGCCAAGTTTAATTATCACAGAAGCCAAGCATTCTACATATTGAGATGATTAACACACAAAGCTTCCTAATAGGTGGCCTTTTATTGTACAATGCAGACATGCATCAAAGAGAGCTCATTGCAAAAGACATGACACTGTTAGGTAAACATTTAATTGACAGACAGTTTTCCCTACGGAGGAAGTGGGATCAGGGTTATAGATAACTTGCTCACCTTTTGCCACCATAGAGTAAGAGAGCAGGAAACAGAACTCTGGTCTTTGGACTTCAGACCTCAACAGTTGCAAGGAGTTGCTATGGAAAATGAACCATGTAGCACACTGTGGATCCTCCTGTGAGTGTTGATGAGGAGTGGACGTGCATTCCCATCACAGAAGTCTGAACATGGCCAACATTCAGTGCCACTGACGCTATGTAAGATTTATGGCTTTGAAAACTGAAGACTTTCTGGAAGTCCTTTCCATGATATCCAGCAAACATGAGCACTGAGAAGCTAATGGGCTGTTTGGGTATGAGGTAATGATTTACATGACAAGCTCCTCAAGTGTTAGAAAATGCTGGCAACTCATGTCCATGAGACCACATGCATACAAGTTCTCTATTCTGCCAGGGGATGCTGATAAAAATACTTTTAATTATGTTATGCAATCATTGCAAAGAAAATAGATAGCTTTCAGCTGCTCAGTTGCTTTTCAATGACTTGATTAAAATGCATCAAGGGAGACAGAGCCCAGTTGCTCTTGTCATTAACTGATAAATGAGGGCCAGAAATCATTACTTATTGCTGGACTTGTAAGGAAGATGCAAATACCAGGAAAAGAGCACTATCTTAGGAGTGAAATATGAAGAATATTTCCTATTCTCTGTGTCCTTTGAGGAGTCACCTTTGCTTTTAACTTTAAATGTTAATATACATTTGTCCTGGGGTTTCAAAAACATTCTGTGTTCTCTGCTTGTTCATAGAGGGAAAAAAAGAAAAATAAGATATACAGGCATAATGGTAACATGGTCTTTGAATTAAGTATAAAACTACTGGTGATGTGAGACCTCTGATATTTCACTCATCCGGTTCATTGAATAGGTATGAAGTGTGATCAAAATGTACAGTAAATGTTAAAAAAAAAAATCCCATTAAAGACACATTATTGTTGGGCCAGCCTGATAGCTCAGCAGACTAAAGCACCTCTTGGGCAGAGCACAGTGGCTGGGTTTGTTCTCCCATGCACAGTGTCAGCCCCACTCCTGGGGTGAGCTGAAGTGGTGATTGAGACTGGGTGTGGTGGTGCGCACCTGTAATCTCAGTGCTTAGGAGGCTGAAAAATAGGAGAATCACTGTGAGTCCAGTCTATGTAGTGAGACCCTATTCACCCTGCACTAAATACAGAAACAAAAGAGACATTGCTGTTATCCCCAAATCCTCCACCTAAGTTTTAATGCATACTTAATTCTGTTGTTCTTGCTGCAGGAGTTCTCAAAGGTCTCTTTTCTGAATGTCTTAAAAGATGAAATTGAAAACATGATGAACGCTGCTGCCCAGCGCCGTGCAATTAAAACACAAACTCATAAGAACACATTTTGCCTTCATCATCTTTATCCAAAGTATCTGACACTGTATGGCTTTTGGCTCTTCGAGAAATGATCATGGACGGAAAATGTTTTGAATTCTTCACATTGAGGCGGCCAAGAGAGTGCAACTGAAGACACTCAGGAAAGAGGACACGAGAGATGCTGCAGGAAGTATCAAGAACATTGGCATGAGCATATTTGAGGAGGAAGACTCAGGGCAGTGTGTCTTTTACAGTAATGCAGTACTAAAAATACAAACACTTGCCATATTTTTGATCATACCTTATATTTTTATTTTGAATTTCTCTATAGAACCTGATTGATACTCAGAATTTTTTTTATTAATTTTATTGAGAAACAAATAGCAATGAGACAGTTTCAAAACCTATTAGTAGGACAGTCACAATAAATAACACATTATATATTATTGTCTTCATAGTAGCTATTCATAGAACAAGGTGCAAACATGGCATCCTGTCCAAACACTGTTAGTACAAATCTTTCTTCTCATTGAATTAAGAGAAAGTAGCTTTATATCTATCCTAACTATTTTGTATATACAGATACCAAATGGTCCTGTATTTGTATCCCCTTTTGTTTTGCTTAGTTTTGTCAGAGATGGGTATTCCATTGCCATTTAAATATTGTAGGTATGTGAATTCAGCAAAATAATCCAATATAGTCCAATGGTCCATGAGAGTAGTGGATTACCCATAGGACTGGCAATGTCAGAAGTTGTTGACTTCAGCCTTTTATAGCTTGGCATATTAATATGCTTTACTTTTTATACCTTGTTTTTATACTTTTCTGTTGGATGGTTAAGACAAAAATAAAGCATGACCTGTATAAGAAGAAATCATACTCAGAATTTTTGACAATAGCTTTTATTTTTACAGAAGCCACTGTTTGTTGTTTGCACACATTTATCAGTTCAGTATTTCTGGTCCCTCTGCACCACCAGGCCTTCTCTCAGTCAGGCGGTAGTATACAGCTTCCAAACCTATAGGGGAAGTTGATAGAATCAGAACACTCTGGAAACCGGAAGTGGAAAGATGCACAGTGCGTCTCTAACCAGAGATCAGGAAGCATTGTCTGTGGATGACAAAAAGTGAAGCTTTCAGGCTTAGCAAGGCCATGCAGTCTGTGCAGTAGTGCAAAAGCATCCTCAAAACCCAAGTGAACGAACAGGTGTGGCTGTGTGTGTGTTCTTAATCACAGAGCTCTGGGAAGCAGAGGTAGGGCTGTGCAAGTTCAGGTCTGGACTAGACAACTGAATGACAACATTGTCTCAAAGATGAATAGATGAATCCATAAATAAGAAGAAGGGCTCAGAGTGCCCATCAGTTTGAAGGCAAAGATCTCAGTGTTCAATAATACACACTGAGAAAATTCCTCCCTAACGAAAGCAGAGAAGAGAATGCGCATATGGGTCATACTACACTCACTACTTTGCTGGTTCCCAAATTAGCTGACGAACGGTGCAAATGTGATACATTTGCAGGTCTTTATGATCCTGGAAAATTATTGTTTTTTCCATTCAGAAGAGGACTATCAAAGTCCCTGAACTGTGAGAGTGTATAGCTTGTCTACACAACCTAAAAACAGTCCAAAGTGTTTGTAATATCAGGACACACATTTCAAAATCCACTCACATGGGCCAAAAAGACTTACACACATAGTTAGAAAAATAATTCAATTTGAAGTCCACTCTCCAAAATATAATACTGCTAAAATAGTATGTGAAACTTTCTTACATCAGTCCACCACTTTATGGACTGATATTAGAATATTTGCTATTTTTTGACATGCTACAGTAATCTCACCTTATTGATACTTAAACCTTTTAGACAATTAATATGTCTTCCTGGGACATAGCAATTTGGAAATATAATTTTATGTGTGTATGCTTACAGTTGAAAACAGTGATTTTAAATAAAAACAGGAAGAAAAAAGATAACTTGAATATCAAGGTTTCTCACTGGATTTTACAGAGCAAAGTTAAACCCAAAGTATGAAAATAATATTTTTGTAGCCTTGATGTCTTCCCAAGGACCCTCATAGCTCTGTAATGAAGATAGTCACTGAACAAATGTGTAAAAATCATGAGTTAACTTAGAATTAGTTGATTGTATCTGGTAATCTGAACAACTAATTTGAAGGCAACATTATGCAATGTAACAACCATTGTTCAATTCCTATTATTTTGTTTAGTGAAATTCTGTATTGTTTGTAATTGTTTTATTATTTTTTGTTCTCTTCAAAATAAAAAAGTACTTGGGTTGGTATATTGTAACTATTTCAGCAGCAGCTTTGTAGCCAGACCTCCCCGTCTAAGTCTGATTTGCTATTCGGGGTCTGAGATCCTTCTCCTATCTGCCCTTTGATTCTTTGGACTATGCAGGGCAGTTTCCTCACTAGGATCCTCTGGGCTTACTTTTAGAATTGCAATCCTCTCATTTGACCCATGAGAAAGAGAAGAGGAAGGAGTGACTCAAAAGCTGCTTGCAGATTGGCTTTATGATTTTCAGTCTGGGTTCTGCGTTCAGTTCAGTTTCCTTGGAGAAGGGCTCCACGAGCTTCGATAGGTGAGAGCAGAGAGTCCCGGCTGCACCTCCATCACCAGAGCTCTTTCTGTGAGACTGACTTCACCTGGTCTCATCTCAGAGCTTTCCTGACGGTCCATTTCTTTCCTGCTCAGATGAAAGAAGCTGAAGGTGTTCTAAGTACAGTTTTTTTCAAGCTCCAAGGCAAAATTATTGATTTTTAAAATAGTTTTTTTTTTCCTTTCTACCTTGCAGTGTGTCCCCGAAAAACAGTGGTTCAGAAAATAATCCTGTGTGAAATAAAAATTTTATTGCAAACAAGGAATCAAATCTTCAAGGTCAAAATCTCTTGATTAGATCTTTCATTTGAAAAGAAGAGAACAGTTCTCTAAAATGAAAGAATATAAGATCAATGCTGAGTAGTTGCCAAGGTGTGTAATATTCTTTTACCCTTTGACTCCATAAATTGAATCTATTACCTTTTGTGGTATTAGAGACTTACAGTCAGACTAAGTTAGAGAAAGCAGAAAGCAGGTGTTGTTTAGGATCTTTCAGTATTAATCCTATACAGTTTGAAGGTCTTAAAAGTCAATAAACTCAACATAGAAATGAGACACAGGCTGTTTCCTCTGTAGTATTTAGTAAATATAGGTGGCAGGGGAGTACATAGCACAGCAGTGCTACATGTAAACAGGTGAAAAGATTCCTTGCATCTGTGTTACTGAGCTTGACCAAGAGATGACTGCCTTTGAACAATCCTCGAGCCAGATCACCTTGACTTGAATCCCAGGTATGCTCCTACCTGGTGTGGGACACCAGGAGGACAACTAATCTTACCCTCACTCAGCACCCTCAACAGTATATGGAAAACAGTGGGAGACTCCTCCTACCCAAGTGTCATTGCTGTAGCCATGAAATAAATGACTTTGCCTGAGAACTTAGTGTCTAACAGGTGGGAAGCTATGTGGATGATATGATCCACCTCGTTGTATTAATATCGCATGTTCTATGTCAAAGGCAAAAGCCAGCGGCACTTAAAGACCTCTCCTCTCCTTCCTTTTTCCTCTTCTTCTTCCTCCCCCTCCTCTCCCTCTTCCTCCTCTCCCTCTTCCTCCTCTTCCTCTTCTTCCTCCTTCTCCTTCTACTTCCTCCTCCTCCTCCTCCTTCTCCTTCTCCTCAATCTCCTTCCCTCCCTTCCTCCTTCCCTCCCCTCCCCTCCTTACTTCACACTGAACCCATGACAGTAGGTAAATGCTCGGTCACTGGGCCATATCCCCAGCCCAAAGACCTGTTTAAATTTGGGAAGATGTTGCTTGTACATCTATGCTGCTTCTCTTAAGTCTCCTAATTTTCTTAATATTTCAAGTCATTCCTTCTCCAGGTAGCAGTAAGGTGCTCTTTCTGAATCAGTCATTTCAGTAACTCTTGTTTTAAAGCCTCCAACTCATGCCCCACTCCCTGGCACCCCAAGCACCTGGGGATGATGATAAAAGCATCACAATCTTGTTCCCCCTTGCACAGCACCTTAACCTTCCTCTCATCCACTCATCCCTCCTCTCCCTTGTTCAGCAGTGATCCTGATTGCGGCCCCCATTGCCTACAAAGTGCTATTCCTGAACTTTCTATGTCATCATAACTTTTATTCCACTCCCTTTAAACTCACTATTTTTGAAATCAACTAAAGTCAAAATGGATCAAAAAATTACATATTAAACAGAAACACTGAATCTACTGGAGGAGAAAGTAGGTAGACATCTCAAAGACAAAGGGGCAGGCAGAGAGTTCATGAAAACAGCCATACTACCTGAGAAATACTTCAAAGAGTGAACATCTGGGATCTCGCTTCTTTGAAGTTTCTGCACATCAATGGAAATCACCAACAGAGTTTATGAAAGAGCCCACAAATTGGGAAAACATTTTAGCTGACTGTCCCTCAGGGAAAGGATTTCTATGTAGAACACATAAAATATTAAAAAGAATCAGGACCCCAAATTCAAAGGTCCAATAAAAAAATTGCCACCTGTCTGAGATAAAAAAATACTTCTCAGATGAAGAATTGCAAATGGCAAATAAATTCATGAAAAAACATTCAGTATCACTGGTCATTTGAGTAATGCAAATTAAAACAATGCTGAGATTCCATCTCACCCAAGACAGGATGGCTGTCTCAAAGAAGCAAGGCAATAACAATAATGAAAGTGCTGTGGGGTAAAAGGTACCATTATTCACTGTTGATGGGAGTGTACAATTACTATGAAAATTCTTCAAAACACTAGGATTGGAGGTCCCTTCAACCTAGCTATTCCTCTCCTGGGCATTTTTCCAGCAGAACTGAAAATATCATACCACAGTGATATATATGCATGCATGTTTATGGAAGCATAACTTTTTAAAAGAGAATAAAAATACAAAAATATACCATTAGAGACAACACAGAATTTCATTAAACAAAAGAGTAGGAATTCAACGATTGTTGCTACATTGCATAATGTAGCAATCTTCAAAATAGTTGTTTAAATTACCAGATATAAGCATAACGGCACAATTTGTCATGACTGAATCTTGGAAACAACCCAAATGCCCATAAACTAAGGAGTAGATAAAAGTGATGTGGTATTTTACATCTTGGAGCGTTGCTTTCCTATGAAAAAGATAAACTTGAGGCTTTTATAGGTAAATGGATATAACCAGAAACCATACTTATAAATGAAATAAATCAGATCTGTATGTGTAAACATATCACCTCACTAGTGTGAGACTTTTTTTCTAAAAAAGCAACTAAAATCCAAAAGGTGGAATTGATACAGTGAAAAGGGAAAGACTCTCTTCAAACTGTGATGAAGAACAGGTCAAAAGAAGAAAGGAGGAAAAAGATATACTTATGTATATATACAGAATAAGTTGGATAAGTGCACTGCTCATTTCTGCAGCCCTATTGAAAGGAGCAGCTAGTGCTTACTTTTTCATATTTTTAATTTTTTAAAACCTTTTCGACCAACTTCGCGCACATAAATTTAGTAACCTGAACAACTAATTTGAACACCACAATATGCAACATGACAACCATTGTGGAATTACTATTCTTGTTGTTTAGTCAAATTCTGTATCATTTTTAATGTTTTCTTTCCTATTTTTTAATCTCTTAAAAAAAATGATTAAGACACCCCCCCCCATTAAGTCAACAGTGAACACTGAGGCACTCTTGGCAGTGCTGACCACATTGGGTGACCGGGACAATTTCCGCAGCACTCTCAGCATTTGGGTGGAGACACACGAGAGTGTGATGTGCAGTCTTGCCTCTCTAATTTGAGCGTTCTCGTCTCTAACCACAAGGACTGTGTGCTCTGGCTTGGAAGGGCATGTGTTCCTTCGAGCTAGCCATCACCCATTCATGCTTCCTGCCTTCTTTTTATTAATGTGTTTGGTACAGGGTCTCACTGCGCAGCCCAGACTCCTACTGCTCTTCCTGTATCAGCCTCTTCAGTGCTGGGAATTCAGGAATGTGCTACCACACCCGGACTCAGTCACCAGCTCAGTGCACCCAGCAGTGGGGCCAGAGCATAGGGTAGTGCCAGGGATCGAACCTTGGTCCCTGCGCTTGCCTAAGTAGGTGCTTATTCCATATTTCTTCCCTTTTAATCCCTCCCCTCACACCTCACACTGATGCTCTGATTTATTCAATGATTTTCTACTCAAATACCACAAATTGCTCCTCACTTTTGCATGGTCATAGCCTTTCAGCAGTCATACAAGCTAACAATGTGAAGA
The DNA here is from genome assembly GCA_004027165.1 of Ctenomys sociabilis. NCBI lineage: Eukaryota > Metazoa > Chordata > Mammalia > Rodentia > Ctenomyidae > Ctenomys > Ctenomys sociabilis. The sequence continues at coordinate 9,426 of PVKA01013433.1, read as the reverse complement.
AAAATAGCTGTAATGCATGAAGAGAAAGTATGATCATGCAAAATCAAAGAAGGCATTCACTTGTATTTCACAATTATAACCACGAGTTACAGGGAAAAAAATAGGTTTTTAGCTTCAAATTGTCTCATAACCCTTAGCAACTGTCTTTTACTCAGGATTGGTAGAGCTTTTTCCCAGAGACACTGTCTGGTGGATTCACTGTGTGCTGTCTCTCCCTTAAGCTCCCTCCCCTGGAAACTGCATATAACAATTACTCCATAAATATTGCTTAAAGGCCGGGCGTGGTGGCGCATGCCTGTAATCCCAGCACTCGGGAGGCTGAGGCAGGAGGATTGTTGTGAGTTTGAGACCAGCCTGAGCTACAAAGTGAGCTTAAGGCCAGCCTGAACTGCATTGTGAGACCCTGTCTCAAAAAGACAAAAACAAAAAAAAAAAAAAAAAAAAAAAAAAAAAAAAAAAAAAAAAAAAAAAAAAAAAAAAAAAAAAATATATATATATATATATATATATATATATATATATATATTGCTTAAAATACAAGAAAAGGGACTAGTTCCACTTGGTAATTGATAATCATTCTTAAAAAGAATTGTTACTAGCCATATGTGCTTCAAATTGGTTTCCCAATAATGAAAATCATGATTTAGAGCAAATGACTATTGAAAGAGAAAACATAAGCCACCAAGTATGCTTAATTTGGCAGATTGGCAGTTTTCTAAAACGTGTTTTATAGAATCTCATAATTAAACCATGTTTGTAAGGAATAAAGTAGCTAATTATTGAATTTGTTCGAGAATGATCTATTGATACAATTTTGTACACCAAGTTTCTATTAAAAATTAAATCCATGTAAAATTGACTTAGTGGTGGATTTCATGGGTTATACATCTCATGTTGCTCTCTGCCTGTCTGTCTCTCTTTCCTTCTTTTCCCATGCTGGAGATTTAATCCACTGAAGAATATTCCCAGTATTTTTATATATTATTTGAGTCGTGTTCTCACTAAATGGTGCAGGCTGGACTCAAACACGTAATCATCCTGTCTCACTTTGCCAGAGTGCTGGTACTATGCACCGTATGCCCAAGCAAGTATAGACAATTTTAAGGAATATTTTAATGACAAGAGAGTTATAGGTAGTGAATAATAAAGCTAATAACATTTTGACACTACTCTTTGTTGATTATCTTTCATAGTACAATACTAGGTACTATAGTTATATCACTGAATTATTTAGAATAACCTTGAAAATATGATTGTTTTATCAATAATGTAACTGGGTTTCATTGGCAGTAACAGTATCATATAAGGTCATTTTATAGTTCTAGATCCATACTAAATTTTTAAAAATGTTTACCAAGCCACTGTTCTTTTTAATACCCTCTATTCTGCTTTCCTGCTCACTAAAATAACTTTTTCTTTCTTTTTTTTTTTTTTGGCAGAACCTGGGATTGAAGTCAGACCCTTGTGCTTGCCAGGAAAGCACTTATTCTTCTGAGCCATCTCCCCAGCCCCTAGTTTTTTCTTTTCATGCTGCACATAGTTTAACAATATTTAGCACCTCCTTGAGACTGATTCTTTTGTTAGCTAATAATAATCTTGAAAATGAAAGACTCCAGTGATGTCCTTCACAGGCCACGGGAAGCTCCCTCTACGTCCTCCATTCCTCAATGAGCTCTACTTGTATAATTAATGCTGAGGCCCTGGCCTGTGTGGGGGCCACACTGAAAAGTTGGACTTCCTGAGAATTCATTCATAACCAGCTATGGGGTAGGAATGCTGGTTAGCTTCAGCACCTGCTGGTTCTTAGATGTGAAAAAATGGTGGACAGAAACCGACACTGTAGCTCCCAGGAACGTCTCCTCACCTGGGAAACACAAATAAGGAAATCATGACACATCAGAAAACCATGGGTCCAACATTAAAACTGACCCAGACTGCTACTGCAGACATTCCTCGTTCAATGATGTAGCTGAGAACTCGTGACTAAGTTGTTACATAAAGTGGTCACTATAGTGTATAAGTCACAATGTTCAGAATAAAGAAGTGGTGAAAGGAAATCTCCTACTTGGTGACTTTGCTTGTACCTGAATAACTCATATGCAGTGCTGTAATATATAACAGCATGAAACTATAATACTGCATCATACAGCACAGTCAGAAAAACTTACAGTAATGTATAAGCAAGGCATACTGTATAAAGACACTGAGGCCTTATCAACAAGATGTATGGACTATAAAATAAAGGCAGGTTGTAAGTTGGAGCAGTGGGTCATAAGTCTGAACAGCATGCTTTGGTCCAAAAGGTTGTTAAACAGGCAGGTTGTTAAACACAAAATAACTGTATATTTAGGCATGGTAGGACAACTTGGGATATGACTTGCTATTGACTTAGTCTAGATAATATGTAAAGAAAGTATGTGGGCCAGCCAAATAGCTCAGCCAATTAAAGCAGCTGCAAGCAGATGAAGGGGCTGGGAGTTTGATCCCTGGGCCTGCTGTGGCAGCCCTGCCCCACCCCCAGGGCATGCTGAGGCATTGATTGAGACTGGGTATGGTGGTGCACGCTATAATACCAGTACTTGGAAGGCTATAAACAGGAGAATCACTATGGATATGATCTATTAATGAGACCCTGAACACCCTGTAGACCCTTCCCTAAAATACAGAAAAAAAAGTGTGTGAAGCTCCCTGTGCCTAAAGAGGAGAACACTTAATTCTCCCAGTTTATTTCAAGGATAGTAGATTGATTTTACAAAGTGTGTATCATCCTGAGACATTGCCTTTGTGAAAGTTTTGAACATTTTCCATTTCTCCCTTCTTAAAGACCCACACTTCATTTCTACATTAGGTTGTGGTTAAAGCAGTAAAACTTGGAGGATGCAGCAGTTTGAGAGTGCATCTTCGTAGCTTATTCGACAGTTAGGTCACGGTGCCCTTGGCTGGTGGAAAGCTCTCACCAGGCTTCAGAATCATAGGACTTGATACTGCCTGCTCTGCCAATGGTGGTGCCAACAGTGATGGCACCTACCATGGGCTCTGCATTGCATTCTTCTGTTTATACTCAGAAGATAACAGTGAAAGATAGCACGGATTGCCAGGGCGACTGATGTAAGGGCGTACTGGAGACACACTGCTGTGACTACTACCCATACTGAACAAACACCACAGGGCAAACTTCACTTTCTGTGAAGTCATGAAAACTAAGTTGAACTGATATACTAGGCCAATGTAGATTGAAGATAATAAGTGCATGGTGTCTTTGTTTATTTTGGTGTTATAATGAAATGTTAAGGCTGAGGAACTCATGGGGAGGAGAAATCTAGCTTCCCAAGGTTTGAAGAAACAAGATAGAGGTGAGGACTGCTCACGTTGTGTAGTGAGGACAGCTGTCTTCCCCCAAGAGGGGAATGGCCTTGACGTTCTGTCTGGAGAATGTTGCTGCATCTCGGGTGGCCAAAAGCAGAAAAGAAAACTGGACCACATTACACCAATCCTGTATAAGAGCCCTGCTTTCTTTCACAAGGGTGGGTTGCATAGCCTAGTCACTCCTTAAGGACACTTGCTTGATACCACCATGTTGGCAAAGTCTGAATTTTGGAGATTTATACAAACCGCAGATTGTCCGTGCCTGTCTAAAAAGGATATTACCAATATAGTGCTTATTTTAAAATGATATTTAAAATATGAAAAAATTATTTTTAAGTTACTCTGGTCAATATGGGTTTGCCTTTGAGTGATTATCACTGAACAAAAGAACTAATATGTTCAAGATTTCAGTGTTGGACTTGCTATAGGACTCACTGTTAGGATAAATTCAGTGCATATTTGTAAGAATTATTTCTCCTTAAAATGCATAAAATAAATATTAATAATGTGTAAATATGAATGATTTTAAATTGGAAACTTTCTAAATGTATTTGGTACAGAGTCTCACGACGCAGCTCAGACTCCTAGTGATCCTCCTGTTTGCAGCCTCCCCAGCCATGGGATTACAGCTGTGCACCACCACTCCTGGTCTTGGTGGCTAGCTCAGTGTGCCCAAGGGGAGGAGGTGGGGGTATGGCGGCCTGGTATGCAGAGCTGGGACGTGAACCTCAGTCCCTATGCTTGCTGAAGCAGGCACTTAGCTGAGCTATGTTGCCGGCTCTAAACTGGAAACTTTTGACTGGAATAATGACCATTGCCAATTGGTAAGCACAATTACAGCACCATTCTTAAGTGTATGAAACTTTCTGTATGTCATATTCTGCATTGTGTGTCTTATGTCATTTTTCAGAAATAAACGTTAAGCTTATGTGATTGTCTCAAGTTTGAAGAACTAATAATGAGCATTTTGTGATATTTTGCAATCTAGACTTCACAGGATATTTTTAATTCATTAAAGTAGAAAAGAGGTAGAATTATTAACTTAAGATCTGCAGGTACTTTAACTTTTAATAATTTTGTAATAATCTCATTTAATGAAAAATATGAAAGTGTCTAACAGCTCAGAAGTACTTCAAACAAAATTAAAAATAAGAGTTCCTTAGATGGTCTTAAAAATACCTTCATTAATTCTTTTACAGAAATTGAGCCTGCTCTTATTTCTGAGAGAGCAAATCTGAAATATTACCAAAAGATTCATCTTTACTGATTCGTGAATAGAAAAATTCTAATTTTCTTCTAATGTTCTGGGAAGAGTTTGACCTCCAAGTCGGGCATGCATGAATTCCCTCAAAGAGGCTTGGTGCTCTTCTGCAGCCCACCTTGCTGCGGAGCTGGGAGAGAATGTGCATGTGTGACAGAGGCTCCAGGGTCAGAGCAGCACGGGACAGCTGTGCAGGGCACGGCCGGAAGTGGGACCTTCCCCAGAATCCTCTTAGCTGTCCTAGGAATTCTCTGGGGCCTGCAGTCTTGATAAACAGTACAGGTCACCTTCTGGATACTATTAGCAGAATTTCCTATTATTTGACACTAATCACATGGAATCCTATCATCTCCCTTTACTTTTTAGGTCTTTTGTTCTGTTTTGTAGAGTAATGAGCTTTACAGATAGCAGTGTCGAAGTGAGATTTAAAAGTGGGTTATAAGGGCTGGCCAAATAGCTCAGCAGATCCAAAATATGTATTATTTAAAGATCTGGAAATGCTACTTTTATATGACAAAGCAGCAAAGGGAATCAACACCAGAGAGGGCATGCCAGGGACCTGCAGAGTGACATAGGTATATAGCAAAAAGAATTTCCACATACTATGGAGGGAGAAAAAGTACTTTCAATTTCTTTTGAGAAGTCTTAACTATCTTCTAAAACTAAATAAAATTAATTTTATAACTCAGCAATTCTATCTGTGAAAATATGTGTGTATATTTGCAAATTCAAAATAAAGAATGCTCTCACTAGTAGAAACAATCTAGGTGTTTACTGTGGTAGGAAAATAAATAAATTATATACTTTCACTACAAAGCAAGCAAACAACTATGACATACTGCACATTACTCTGACCTGATATATAGGGGTATTAGACAGATCGCAGATCATGAAAGTTCACACAAAAAATAAATGCCTAATTATAATGTGAAATTCTAAACTAAAAAAAATATGAAATTATGGAGGCTAAGATGCAGCTAAATATAAGATTTATTATCTGAAAAGGAGATTATGAATGCCAAGTTTCTGGACCTTCACATTAATTTGGGGGCAAGTTTCAGGGATGATTCCACATAGAAATTTTGTTGAATTGCTTATCTGTACCTGAGAGTCTATTACTGAAACAGATTTACACAACAAAAAGGTCTAGGATCAACAGGAGCAAGCTGCCAGTCAATTTAAAAATATTGTACAGACTCTAGTAGAAATACGATAAAGGTAGAAAAGTCCTTTGGGTATAGTGAGCTTAGGTTTGATCTTGAGCAGAACATTGAAAATGTATTGAAAATATTCCTCATGAAGATGAGTGTGAAGTAGGAAGGAAGATGGTGGTGAAGCGGCTCACAGCACTGGAGTTTTTCGCCTGTAAGGAAAAAAAAAGTAAACAGAGCAAGGTCTAAGGAGCCATGGGGAAAGTGGTGGAGTGGCTCGTCTGTGTAGGGTGGGAAACAAGTGAGCCTCTTTTCACTACTTAGTGCCTGTAGGAAGAGCTCGGGGATAAAGCTTGTGAGAGGATGTCCTCCTCTATTTCCCAAGATGGTTCTCAGAGTGCAGGAGGCACTGGAATTCTTGGAGCATACAACCCATTTTGTTCTTAGAGAAGGCAAGCAGGAGGGGGAAGCAGGATAACGTGAAGATACAGATCCAAAACTCGTGTTCCCCACTAAGAGGTGCATTCACTCAGTACTTAGAAAGTATCTGAGGCTTAGTGACCTCAATCGTGCCTGAAGGTCTAGAGACCTGCTTTGATAGTCCTTATGATAGTTTTGTGCATCACAGGACGATCATCAAATATTATTGGGGCCACCGTGGCATGTCTCTGTTTCGCTTTTCCCAACCTCTCTCTCTCTCTTCACCCCTCTCCCCACCCCTCCTTCACTGTCTCTTTCACTCTCTCTTCTCTGTTAATGGAATCCATGGCCTAGTCACTGAGCTACATCTCCACACCTTGTGAGACAGGGTCTCCATAAATTATGTCCACAGTGCACATAAACTTTGCATTCTCCAGCCTCAGCTTCCCAGGGTGTTGGGGTTATAGAGGTGTGCACCAGCAAACCTGGTTCTTTAATTTTCATATTGGAAAATTGAAAATTTCAGAGCATGAGGAATTTACCTAAAACTGCAGACTCATTTATCTGTTTGTTTAGCACAGTGCTCTTTCCTCATAGCAAAACATTTTGGTGACACAAAATAAAACCACCCCTGAGCATTCACAGGATGTTGCATACTCTGAATTCATATTTACAAGGAAACATCATTTCTAAGTGAGATAAAGTGCATTTTACATAATTTATTCAAATTTCATATTAACATTTATGATTTTAATATTTTTAATACTTTGTTCTCACCAGCAGAGGGAGGTATGACCCAATTTAATGTATTTGTTGTGCGTTGACTCATTCTGCTTGGCTTAGAAAATTGCCTTATCTTTTTAAAAGCAATAAGCAGGAGCCCAATTTTTTCCCTTTCATTTTCCTCTTGCAACATTACCACAACTTGCAAGTGAGTGGATGCTGTTCTCTATGACTCTGTGCTTTCAGAGCTAACAGGAAATCCTGACCTATCACAGACATACACTGTCTAATCTTGGCCAGTGACTTAAACTTGCTCACACTGATGAAGAGAAATTGACAGCATCGAGTTACCTTGTTTTTAAAAATATTAAGTAAGTTGCTATCATCGAAGTCTTTATGGCAGTGCTCGTATCACAAGGAACGAACAGACACCAGGGTCCACACCTTGAGTGGTTTGCTGCACGGTTTTCCCTGGCTGCTCCTCCATCAGCAAACAGATTTCAAAGTATCCTGAAATGACTCATGAGCTTTCCTGACAGTGCCAAGCTGGATGGGAAGCTAATGGCAAGAATGCTCATAAGGTAAACACATACAAAGAGACTCACAGATAATTATAAAGGGAATTTTTGGATTTACTCCTATCTTACCTATAGATTATTTAATTTTTTAATCGGTGAGTAACATACAACACTTGTAAATTAGAAAATACCAATGACAACATATTTTCCTTTGGTGCTGCAAACACTTAAAAAATGTTGTATGCAAAGCTGAAAATGAAATAGCAGAGAAGAAATGGATATTTCATAGCCTGCCCCGGTTAGAGTCAATGGTAGTTTTTTTTTCTTTTATCATATCAAGTGAAAGAGTTAATGGAGTATGTTTGTAATGGACAGGAGATGAAGAAAACATGTCAGCAGGAATATCTTTTTTATTTATTTGTGTGTGTGTGTGTGTGTGTGTTTTTAGGGAAAGTTCTACAGGGTGTTCAGGGTCTCACTACTAGATCAGATTCATAGTGATCTGCCTGGTTATAGCCTCCCGAGAGCTGGGATTACAGGCATGTGCCAGCACGCCCAGTCTCAATTGCTGTCTCAGTGTGCCTGGACACGAGGCCAGCACGGTAGGCCCAGGTATCAAATCCCTGGTAACTGCGCCTGTTTGCATATGCTTTAATCCACTGAGCTATTTGGCTGGCCCTAGGAATATATTTTCTGCATTGAGGATAATGAGGCCCTGATTAAGACAGCTTTTCAAAAGCTGGCCCTAACAACTCAGAAATGTCTGGAGAGCCCATCTACAATAGATTTGGATCAAATGCCCTCTGCTTTTTCCCTTTCTCTTGCTTTCTGTCCCTGTTCACCTTCCTCTTGTCTAATTTGCCTGTTTTCTATTTTCATGTCTGTTTTACAAAATGATTTCACATAATAGGGAAAATATGGACTACTTGTATTTCTGAGTCTGGCTCAAATTATTTAGCAAGATGATGTTGAAATGATCATTTTCCTAACTGGCACAGAGAGATTTGGCAACTATACCTGTCTCTGGAGATTGAACAGATCAAGCTGTGGTTCAAGCAGAGATTTTCCCTTTTAATATAAAACTCTCTTATATTTATATATGGTTTTTTAATTTTTAAAGTCTTCTATATATATTGTACTGACCATAACTTAGCTTGCATGAATACAACAGTAAAAGTGGTGGAGCACACAGTATCTGTTAGTTAGGTAGGTTGGATTTTAGTGTTGTTCTGCGTTCATGTTTTCAGGTTTGATTATGAATAGCAGAAGTGCGCTGGTTAGCATTCTCCAACAGAAGGGGCACAACTGCGTCCTCCCTTGAGGTCCTGGAGTGCGGACCTTCTCTCAAGAGGGCCAGGGTCATCCTCACCGAGTCTCCCTTCCCTAAGGAAAATGTGTAAAACTTCTAGGTCACTACGCAACAGAAGTGACAAAATACAGCTTATTATTTTATTGGATTATATTATTTAAATTGAATTTATTAATGAGTATTTTAAAAACTAGTGAATGCTTAGATTTTTATCAGATGTAATTAATATGTATATTAATTGTGGTTCAAAATATGTAATTTTAAGATTTTTTAAAATTCAGCTGTATTTATTACCTCAGCATGTGAACTGGGCACTTCAGTTCTATTCAAAGGCCATGTTCAGAATCATTTACAAACAGCTTTGCAGTATCCCTAAGAAGTTCAGTTTCTCCCGCTGAACAGTACTTTGGAAAACAAGCCCTGTGTATATTCTGCCATCAAGTTTTCTGTATAATGTGATTACTTCTAGAAGCCTAGGATATGCGGAATCGAAACTAAGGGGAAAGTTTAAAAAAAGATCCTATAAGAAAACTCAAAGGCTGGGGATGGAGCTCAGTGGCATAAGTGCCTGCCTGGGAAGTGCAACATCCTGAGTTCGATCCCTGGTACTGCCAGAGAGAGAGAGAGAGAGAGAGAGAGAGAGAGAGAGAGAGAGAGAGAGAGAGAGAGAGAGAGAGA